>JASCQY010000057.1:15949805-15960736 GCA_030264315.1 Sardinella tawilis | reverse complement strand
AACAAATGACTGGTACCTCACATTATTTCCTGCAATGAAACATATATCTGATACAGGTTGCCAAGCTGCTCTCAAAAGTCCGGGTGGGTTTGAAAAGTTCTCAAACCAGAGATGAGACCAAGAGAAGAAGAAAAGAACAACATAGGATTTTTTTTTTCGTCTTTTAGGACTAGGGGTCTGTGTTAAAACACATTGCAGTGTGTACAGTAAGTGTGTTTGTGTTTTAAGTGGTTTGACAGCTGTACTGACCCGGGAGTGGTCCAGCTTGGCTAAGTGATTGTCTATTTGTGGCCTACTTACTGATGGGTGGGGGTGGTGGTGGGGATGGGGGGGGGGGATTCAATTCCTAACACACTCACGTGCACCCACCCGCAACAGCTGGGGAGAGCAGACAGGGAGCCAATCCCTAGGCTTACAAGTCTCTCTCTCCCTCTCCCTGTCTTTCCCTCTCTCCTCTTTTTCTCCACCCTGCTCATTAGACAACACCCATATCATGCTCAATACATAGAACCAGAGCCAACCTGCCAAATTCCAGCACTGCTTCCCCCTTTTTGGGAAATGCATGTGTGTCTAATTTCCTTTCGTATCGTCGGGTAGACTGGAGCCTGCTGGTCCGAAGATGACCGCACCACACGGCATGTAGGGCTCTCTCGTTTAATACCCTCTGGCTGGTCATCTAGAATGGCACGGGGCCAGATGGTTCAAACGAGAGAGTCCGCACATCAACCTGGAGCTACAATGACAGGCAGGGCTTGCTGTCTTTGGGGGGCTTTGCAGTGAACTGTTAAATGCACAACAAGGGCTGAGAGGATTTGCACGTGTCAGTCTTTAGTCTCTGTTGCTCCCGGACACTTGAATGGCAAACAGGCCAGCAGTGAAGCAACTGCAGGTCAGACTGAGCCACCGTACAGAAATGCCAGCCCCCAAAATAAATAAATGAACAGTGCGCTCCAAATACAATTACAAAATGCCAACAGCCAATTATTTCCATCTTGTGATTGCAGCTGTTGTTTTGTCTTCATTTGATATTTTGGGTTGTGGGCGAACGAACCATGTATTTGTTTGTTTGTTTGTTTGTTTGTTTGACACATTGGGAAAGAATTATTATCTCAATTTGGTAGTTAGGATTAGAATGCCAGGAGTAGTTATTATTTACCCACCTGCTGGATGTCTGTCTGTCTGTCTCTGTGTCTCTCTCCCTCTCTCTGTCTCTCTGTCCGCCTGTCTCTCTCCATTTTTTTTTTTTCAGTGACTCCATTCTTGTTTGTCAGGAGCCATCCACTTCATGCCCTTCGCTTATCGTCAAATTGACTGAGCCTCTCTAACTCCATCTGTCAGCATCCCTAAGGCCTGGACTGCGACTTAGAGTGACCCAGTGATCTCCTCAAGTATAAGGGGTCAAAGCCCTCACTGTGTCTCCTCAGTGCAGGACAAAGCCCTGGTCCAGCTTGAGGCCAACTGGCGTAGACCACGCACCTAATGTTAATACACTCGAGAGTGAAGAGATTAGATCTGTCAACGGGTCTATCTTACTGCTGATCCATACGGTACAGTCAGCTTGGGAAGAGAAAGGATATGAATTCCTCAAATTCTTTCCCCATCCCAAAAGCACCTGTAGCGTCTTTATAAGCACAAAGGTGAGAGTGTGATTCTGCATCTTGCATGCATCTTTGCTGACTGTGAGGAGGACGCTGTATGGAAGCCATTCATGAGGGACAGTAGGGGAAGTATTCAGCCCTTGGCATGCGATCATTGCTGGCACATGTCCAGCGCCAGCCTTATCATATTAAATCCTCCCTCCACGGCCTGGAGGCACGCCACCCCAAAGACAAGTATGGGGGAATAAAGATGGCCATTAATTTTCGGGGGGCAAGTGGGCTTGGAAGGGCCTCAGACCATTACTGATTAAAAATAGAGCCGGCCAAGCCAGCAAGATTAAAAAAAAAAAAAAAAAAAAAATGCAGAAGTATGTCTGCTCTCCCCACATTGCTCACAATCATCTCCCCTATATTTCTGCATCAGCTCAAAGTTGAATAGTCTAACTGTGCGTTCGCTCCAAGAGCGACTTAAGCTTGAAAATTGATGAAAAATCGCTGGTCAAATTGCTGCGTTCACTCATGTCGCCCTAGCCCATTGACATTTCACTTACAGCCAAAACATGGAGTAGCTAATTTGCATAAAGTTAAACAGTTTTTGACTAATGTTAGTCGGTCTGGTCTCCCAAGCGTTGTCGCTTTACGCTTTTGTCATTCTTGTCGATACAAAGTGAATTACTTCCGGCGATTTTTACAGCTCTAGTCACTCTTGGTGCGAATGAACACTAAGCCCATGCCATTAGCACGACCAAATCTGTTGTCTGTGACCGCAGAAAAGCCATATGGTCTTAATATGCTTCTTTCGCCCACTCTCCACCCTAATGTCGGCTCTGGTATTGAGTTCAACTGTTGGACTTGCACACATGAAAGCTAGCTCTTTTCAGGGTGTTGCCTGCACGAGGCCACAGGCTTTTGGAAATGTGCTGACACGGCTACAGGAAGGGCTTGTGGCTCGCTTTTTTTTTTTTTTTTCTTTTTTTTTTTAAAGGGCTGCAGAGAAGCGGCGCTTCTGGTCACCCGAAAATCACAACCTCCATGTTCCAGCTCCAGTTGCAGTAGCAGTTGCAACAGCAGCAGCAGCAACCAGTAACCAGTAGCAGCATTCGGCATGACATCAAGGCCTTTTGACAGGCAGTGAACTGTAGTTTGTACTTGGCGTATGTCCTGCAGTCTCGATGGTTGACTTAGTTTAGAAAAAGGAAAAAAGTTCCTTCGTGGGCCTTATCGCGAGCGATTTTAATGAGTTTAGAAAGACGCCGGAGCAGAAGGAGCCTTTTTCATGTCCACAAGCAGCAGAATTTGGACAATTCTTTCATGTCTCATTGAACTTCACACAGAGCTAGACCGGAGGTATTCAGACCACGGGGCTTCAAAGCTTCATTATTTACACTCCCTGAGTATGAGGCATGCCAGAGGTGCTGCTGCCTGGATTTTAGCCAGCCAGCAGGCCAGCCAGCCAGGCAGTCACCTCATCACTCCAGTTCCAACACACCTTCTGAGAAAGCAGGTTTCTTTTTTTATGTAAGCAGATTAGAGGATCACCTGTACCCAAAACTTCCTCAATGGCAAGCACTTTCCAGGAAGCCAGTTTTGGATGACAGGGGCTAAAAGGAAAAGAAAAAACAGAAGAAGACATATGCCTGAAGGAATGTTGTAACTGAGAAGTCAAGTGTTGGAGGGGAAAGCCTATTAGCCTGGTTGATTGGTCTGTTTCAAAAGCATGGAAGGTGCCATATTGAGCTGTAGGCTGTGAGCGTTCATTCAGCCTGTGCGATTGAGCTTGCGGCTGCTAAGTTGTAATGAATGCTTTAGATTATGCCAGTGCCAGTTCTCCCCCGAGACTGTCATGAGACCAGCCTCCCTGAAGAATTTTCATACTGTTATGTAAAAGATGGTTATTGCCATCTATCTGGCTTCTTCTGTTGCTCTTTGTTATCATGTTGTGTAATCCTGTCCTTAACACACCTTTTATCCGTAAGACACAATCAAGTTCTCATTGTCCTCCTATATGTTCCCATACCGACAAACACATTTGGATATTCACTGTATTCTCTGTGGTAACAAAGGGGAAAAGATATTTGTTTACTTTGTGTTTGAACTTCCAGTTGTTCTGGATATTAGCTTATTTCAAGTGTGGTATCATACTGTGTGTAGTCCGGGGAGCTGAGCGCTAAAAAGCTGTATTGCGTACTCTTTTCATTTTGACAAGAGGAAACCTACCACTCAATACCCATCTTCAGAGAAGTGCCCACATGGAAGTTTCAACACAAGAGGAAGGGAAAAAAAAGGGGGGAGGCCTGATGAGGTACTGTGTACTCAAACATCCAGACAACCACACACACACTGCTACAAGTACAAAGCCTTGAATGTAGCATCAGGTCTGGTGGGGACATCTGTGCCTTCCTAGGCCCCTGACGTTCAATGGGAGTGAACGGTAATTAACGACCTAATGGGATTGGATGATTGTGGTATCGCCCGCGTCACTGACCTCGCTTTCGCCGTCACCTTCCTCGTCATCCTCCCACCAGCAGTGTAAACACTGTCTGTCCACTAGCTTTCCTCCCTCTTTGGTAAGTTTTATCTCATCTTCAGAATGAGACTTTTTTTTTTCACTTCCATCCCTCCATCACCGAAGCCAGAAGGCCCATTTCACACCACAGCCATAATGCCGTCTGTGTAAGCCCGAGTTGGCCTACATCTGAGTTTTCCCCCTTTTTTCTATCTTTTTCTTTTTTTTCTTGTCCACTTCTGTGAAGTATCCCCCTCCCTTTCTTCTTTCATTTTTTGAGGACATGCTTTCAAAAGGATGGCAGATCCCAGCTGCTTGTTGTAAATCTGAGGGGGGCTAGACAGATTGGGGTTGAACGCCACGGAGCGGATTGCTTCCTGCCAAGCCTGGAGGCCCAGTACAGACCCATGACGGTCACATGAGTTTGGATCAGCACACACACAGGCACACACCCCGTGGGCCCGACTCGACGCTGATGTGGGCTTTGGTGCTCATGGTCAGTTATTGCACCTCAGGACATGAGGGAACAATAATGTAGGTCTGTGTAGGGACAAGTTGGTTTCAGGGCATGTTTTATCTGTGACAGACTTAGGCCTACTTCTACAAGTGCTCTTCTACCCATTTTCTCTCAGTTACTCCATTGTTTTATTTTCTATATTCCATTGTCTTTATTCGTTATTTTCTGTCTGCGTTTCTCATTTTTACTTGTCACATTTCTGTGTTTCTCATCTTTCTTGGATGTATTCCCTTCCTGGCTTGGCTTCCCTCTTTCTCGTGCTCCCTGGATCATTGGAATGTTAACCTTGAGCTTCAGTGGCTCTCATGAGAGTCGGCTTTATTCCTTGTCTGCTTCTGTGTGTACACCCCCAGAGTCATGAACGACCTGTGGAAGTATAAATATCTACAGCACTACTGCTTCCTCTCCAGATACAGTTTTGTGGTCGGCCTGTGGCTTTATGTGTTGTAGGCAGCAGCTCAACAGAACAACAGTTCAGCTTGTGTAGCCCCCAAAAACATGTTTTGAGAAGGGGGCTTTTGAATGGTCTTGGAGTGCAGTGCCCTCACCCTGAGATTCTTGACCTTCCTTTGTTGAGTGTGCAGGACTTTAGTGAAGGGTTATTTTAGAAATGTAATTGGATGCTGATTTTCTCATTGTAGAAGTTTGGTTATTGTTTTGTAATCAGGCTTTCACTTCTGTTGGCAGAAGGATAACCACAATTAACAGGCATTTTAGCCATTGATCTGGTCAACATGGCAACTTGTGATGTTTTATCATTTTAATGGGCTGAGAAATAAATTAAATTAAATAAAGAATAGTACAACTAAGAATACACAGTAAAAACAAAACCACTGCAAATGTTTTTTGCCCAACATGGAGCCCAGCGTGATGGCCCTCAGTGGGCCAGGGGGCAGATGGAAAGGTGGGGCTAGCTCAGGTCATCAGCACTCCAGTCGTGGTGCTCCTAAGTCTCTCAACAGCTTGGCCAACTCTCCTCCGAAGCTAAATCTTCCCAGCCTCGCACAGCATGAGTGGAACGGGCCCTGAGGAGTACCCCCACCCCGCACACACACACACACACACACACACACCATGCCTCACTGAGTCTTATCATTCACTTGAGATCCACACTCACTTCTTGCACTCTGAATCACACCAAGAATGTTTATTCAGGCAATAGATCGACCTGAACGCTGGGTTTTGTTTTTATGATTTTGACTTTTCCTGGAAGAAGACATTGGCACAAATGAATTCCAGTCTAAACACACTGTATGTGTTGACATGATTTTAATCTATCCTACAGTATGGCTCAGATGTTTTTCAGACTTTTCTTTGCCAACTTTTAAGAGGCTTGTCTGTAAGTGGCTTGACTTCTTTTAGTGTGAACCCTTTCTCATCGCTGGTAAATAGACTGCAGTTTATACAATCCCATGGCACTCACTTAAGCAAGGCGCTCTCATAATGGGCCAAGTGTTTATCTGCTCATTGCGGAACTGCACCTTGAAGCTAAAAATGGGTCAGGGCCCCCCTCTTTCTCTCTGTCTCTTTCTGTCTTCTGTCTCTTCTGTCTGTCTCTCTCTCTATGAAAGCAGCCGGTTGTGTGCTTGGAAAATGGGAAAATGGTCTCGGGATCCCCGATGACTTCACCCCACAGCCATGCTGGCCTGAGACAAAGGGATGCTCACCGCCAATGATAACAAGCGTGCCAGTCACCCCCTACACTCCCCCAGCCCCCCCTCCCCAGCACACACACACCCCATGCCCCTCAAACCAATATGCACCCCAACCGCAAGCCATTAGCCTCGTTGAGCAAATTAACTGAAGTCACGTCTTTCAATGGCATGAAAAGAAATGTTTGTATGTATGGCTGTGTAAATGTCCCCTGTATTTATGTAGTGTGTGTGTGTCAGTGTTAAAGAAAAAAGACAGTCTGCACTGAAGTGTTATCGAAAGTTTAATTTCTGACTGAATGTTAAGAATAGAGGCCCTCTTCCATGTCAGCTTTTAGCCTGACCTTTGTGTATGGTTGCACTGGGATGTAAAACGGACCCTTTCCTCTTTTGTCTTGTCCACCAGGGGGAAGTTTGCCGTGGTCAGGAAGTGCGTGGAGAAGTGTTCGGGCCGAGAGTACGCCGCCAAGTTCATGAGGAAGAGGAGGAAGGGCCAGGACTGCCGATCAGAAATCGTTCACGAGATCGCCGTGCTGGAGCTCGCCACAGCCAGCTCCCGTGTCATCAACCTGCACCAGGTCTACGAAATGGCCAGCGAGATGGTCCTTGTACTCGAATTGTGAGTGAACAGACCAGCACACACGCTCATGCATGCACACACGAACACACAGGCACATGCATAAGCCAAGTTGCAACAGCCCACAGACAAATAGGATGTGTACATTCACACACACATACACACACTGATACTAGAAAGCAGCATGAATGTCCATCAAAAGGTTACTTGTGAGTGGTTTGTTATTATACACACACACACACACACACACACACACACATTCACACGCACTCTAGTAAGCAACATGAATTCCATCAAAATGTTACTTTTGCGTGATTTGTTGTTATGCACACACACACACTCTAGTAAGTAGCATGAATGTCCATCAAAATGTTACTTGTGCTTGTTATGCACACACACACTCCCAAAATACACACACATTCCTGTCTCACTTTATTTTTTTCTTTTCTTTCATTCATTCATACACACGAAACTCCAGCTCATTTGCATATTCGCCGTTTTTCCATTGTCCTCTGATTTAAACCACATGCAACAATAACCAAAAAAAAAAAAAAAAAAAAAAGGAATTAAGCAGTAGGGTGGTCACTTGTTGAGGTGGCGCGGCGGTGGCGATTGTGTGTCGGACCCAAATCCCAAGTCGGTGAAAGTTCAAGTCCTGGAACTGTCACGTTGAGCGTCACGCATGGCAAACTCCCCTCCTGCGTTAGTCCTCTCTGACTCTGGGCACCACACTGACCCACATCAGGCTGTAATTGGAAGCCAGAACCGTGACCGAGTGTTAAAATATTGAGGGAGGAATTCCTCGAGCCATTGTGCCCCTACTCTGCATCAGGGGTGGAGGGGGTTGGAGGAAGGTGGAGATGGGGGGCGGGCACTGGGTTGGGTGTGTGGAGAAGGATGGTGGCTGAGGGAAGGGCCGGAAAATAAATACAGTATAAGATCAGTAGATCGTATAGAAACGTTGCTCTTTTCTATATTAAATGGCGCCTTTTGAAACCAGTGTGCAAATCTTTTTTTTTTTTTTTTTCCTTTATCCTCAAGCATACTTTTTTTTTTTTATTTGGCACCTGCTGAAATCACTCTTTCGAATGTGCGCGCCCTACTCTACACTTTGCCGTGAAACAAATGACCCTTAAGAAGAGGAGAGAAAAGACTTTAGAGGAAGACAGGACATGCACAGAGTTGGATGAACACCAGGCAGGGCAAGAGGTGGAGAGTGTGAAGGAGGTGAAGAGCAGAAGAGAGACACACAGAGAGCATGTGTAATGGATGGAGATGCGACAGGTGAATGAATAAATCAAAGGAAACTTGGAGCGACGGGGAGAGAAAGAGCATGAGCATGAGAAGGGGCTGTAATGGGGAAATAGAGGAGCTTGAAATGGAGAGAGAGAGAGAGAGAAAGAGAGAGATGAGGGGGAGAAAGAGAGAAAGAGAGGTGGGTGAGGGGGAGAAAGAGAGAGAGAGAGGTGAGAGAGAGAGAGACTGAGAGAGACACACACTGAGAGAGAAAAAGACAGAGGGATTAGCAGGGAGAGAGACAGGGTTGAGCAGTAATCCGTTTGTGAGGCCTGGAGCGATATCCAGTACGCCCCAGTGAACAGGCGCTATTTCAGCAACGTGCCGTCCCCCCACCCCACCCCACCTGCACACCCACTACTCACCACTACTGATACAGGGGCAAGGCTCTGGGTGGGTGTGTGTGGGTGTTTCACCTGCACTCGTGCATTAGCACGCAATGATTATCTTGTCTCTCAGAAACCTATTTTGTACATGACTTGTCTTCTTTTCCTTGGGTAAATGACAGCAAATCATCAGGGGTGAGTATGTGTGTGTGTTGAGAGAATGGTGCCATTTGCGACTTACTCTGGAAGGGAGACTTGCAGTATCTCTCTCTCTCTCTCTCTCTCTTCCCCCACCCTCCCAAACCCACTACAGAAAACAGGGAGCAGCTTACCCCAGCTCACCCAAGTTTATTGACATTCCCTTGTGCTGTCTAGTATCTGCTCATAGTATTGAAGTATTGGGAGGGTACAGTGGTGCCACAATGGTTGTTGTGATGTGTCCCATCACTAGTAATGTCCCCTGCACAGCGACATTTTCCACCCACATCATGACCAGTGCTCAATAACCGTGGTCATTGGGAACTAGCGTGTTTGTTTATTTGTTTGTTTATATATTTATTTATTTAGCCTCTTTGATGATCATCTGCGCCTGCGCTTGTGCGTGCCACCATGGCTACATGTCCACTCTTCTTGGTCCTAAGCCCATTTGAGCGTGGCGTTGATCCCCATGTCATTTAAATGCGGCTGAAATCCTCTCACTCGCAGTGAACTTGCGAGAGGGGTCACGTCGAAAAAGGGAGCCCGGACCAGACCGGCCCGAACCACCCCTAACCACCCCGGCCATGTTTGTCCAGCTTAGAAGAGTTTGGCTAGTCAGTCGACAACCAGGCAAAGCAGGCAAGTAAGCAAGCAGGCAGGCAGGCAGGCAGGCAGGCAGGCAGGCAGGCAGGCAGGCAGGCTGGCCACAGAGTGACCTGGTTCCCATCGAGTGTCCAGTGAGAAGGGGCCGGCCTCTGCTCTGGCCAGGGTCACACAGAGCTGGCCGCCCCGGCCATTGAAAGCGCACAGGGGCTTCTGTTTGCATGGCAACCCAGGGGCACGTGAGGGATGGGATGGGATGGGAGGGGTGGATGGGGAGAGAGAGGCTGTGCTTGTGGAGGTAGGGAGTGATGGAGAGAGTGTGTGCGTTTGTGTGTGGAGAGAGAGAGGGAGGGATAGAGAGAGAGAGAAAAATGAACTGAGAGAAAGAAAATGAATGAGGATGTTGAGATGGGAAAGGGAGATGGGAAGAGAAGGAATGTATTAGGTAAACAGTTATAATGAGGAAATATTCTGTAGGGTGCAGACTAAGACGATATGTAAGAGAAAGGTATTTTGTTGATGAATTTGGTTGTTTGGTTGCTGGTGTTGTGTTGATGGTTTTTATCTTTGTGTGTGTGTGTGTGTGTGTGTGTGTGTGTGTGTGTGTTTTATTTTTGATCCTTTCTCATGCCTCCCTTCCAAAACCATGTCCATAGGTTCCTTGTTTCCATGCCAGTGGTGCCGTTGTTCAGAGTGAGCGGGTAGGCGGGCGGGAGGGGATGGTCTGTGGGGTGGGGGTGGGGGTGGGTGGGCTGCTGAATAGCCTTCACTCAGTATGTGGTCATTTTCATTTCCTTTCTGCTGCCAATGAATGGCATGTGCTGGGATGGATTGAGTTCAAGGCCATCATCATCTAACAGTCCTCTCTACAACCCCCCCCCCCCTCCACACACACACACACACATACACACACACATCCCACCCCCCTACCCTTCATACCCCCTGCTGCCCAGAGGGCAACTGGCACAGTATGGATGGAGCCACTGTGCCACACATATTGACCCACTGGAGCGTTGCTGGCATGCCATGCCATAGCCCACCACATAGACTGCAGCACAAAGCCCTGGGTGGATTTGGGAACGCTTAGCCCCATTTTCATACAAATGCTTCACACTTCTGGCCAAATGGAATAAACTTCTATAGTGCACTTATATGTTTGTGTTTGTGTGTGTGTGTATGTTAAGAGTGTTGGATTAGTGTGTTAATGCGGGTGATGGTGTGTGTGTGTGTGTGTGTGTGTGTGTGTGTGTGTGTGCGTGCGTGCGTGTGTGAATGAATGTGTGTGTGCGCGTGTGTGTGAACGCGTGACTGTGTGTGGGAATTTAGGGCATTGATATGTGAAGTGCCTTTGCAGAGACTGGAGCCTGTGTGCTGTTTGCATTAGAAGTGGAACACCAGAAAGACAGATGAGATTCCATTTAGTAAATCTAGACGGCTGCTTTCAAACGGCACCAATGAAGATTGTTTTCTTTCCCTTCGGCCACCCTCCTATATATAGCCCTCGGCATCAATGTTTAATTGGTCTGCGGGCTTCAGTCGAGCCCAAGCTTCTCTCTCTCTCTCTCTCTCTCTCTCTCTCTTTCTCTCTCTCTCTCGATCTCTCTCTCTCTCTCTCTCTCTCTCTGTCTCTCTCTCTCTCTCCCTCTCTCGAATCTAAT
>JASCQY010000057.1:15818130-15834404 GCA_030264315.1 Sardinella tawilis | reverse complement strand
ACAAACACACGCACACAGAGGTAGCATCTCATAGGGGCCACATGGGCTATGTATTTGACCTGGCACAAACACAACCAGACAGAGCATGGTCCTAGCAAGTCTTGGAATCTATCTCAGGAGAGAGTATGCCTTTAAACTGAAAAGAGCAACGCAAGAACTGTATAAAAGCCTTGCACAGTTTGCCTTACGCATCATCTAATAGGACAAATATCAGTAAAAATCCCATGATAATTATTTCACCAGAGCATCTCTTATAATGTAGCCAATTATTATTTTACCACACTACTAAAGCCATACGTTGTTTGTGTTCCTTTAAAAAAAATGGTCAAAATTAATGACCATATCAATATGAAAAAAATGCACAGTGGAACAACTCTTTGACCAGAACAGACTGCCCCCTGAAAATGCTGAAATGTAAAATGAAGAACAATGGCCAGCCTTGACAGTTTGACTGTTTTCTTTTTCATCAAGGAATTCAGTTCCATAACATCAGCACAATTTAAATAATGAGCCGCAGGGTGTAGATGGGATCTGGTCTGCACACATCATCAATCTCGTTGTTATACTGCATGCCTCCAAGCTTTTCCTCAGTGATCTGCATCACAGTGAGAAGCAGAGAGAGGACTGCGAGTGATGTCATACAGTAAAAGAAACTGGTCATATTACATAATGGCACTTATAGCCTAAAGAGAGACTTTTGATCCCGAAATGCGCAATGCATTGTTAAGATGCTATTCCTTCACTTCACAGTCAAGCCCATTGTGCTTGCTTGCTGTCCACTTTAAATGCATCATATGTCACCCTGTGACCCGGCTGTCATGTAGTGACTTACAGGTTATTCATACCAGTGTGGTAAACATTTAACACATGAAAACACACACACACACGGTATGTTCATTAGGGGCAGCAATTTTGTAGCCTTAAACTACTGCTAGGCTATAGACTATTGCTCTTTTAAACCTTATCATTTTCATGTTTTTACCACATAGCCAAGTCCTGTAATGCCAAGGATAATGCCTTTATTATTGTGTTTATCAATATAGCGTACTACCGTAGGCTACAGTTCTGCAGTATAGTGTTCAGTGCTTCTCATGTGTATTGGCTATTACTTAGGTTAATGGTGTCAAATGTACAAGAAAGCCCTCTTTGACTTTCTCAAATAAGAAAGCCTTCTTTGACCTTCTCAAACTCTGAATAGCAAAGCAATATCAGTTGAACAGCAACTTGTTAATGATAAACCTTATAATGGCAGACGCAGGGCAGAAGTCTCGCAACTTGCTTTAGTGGTAGGCTATGGTCGGTGATCAATACAATTCCGTCCAGTTATTTGCCTTGATGCTAAAGCTTATGCTTGATTCAAAGAAAACCACGGATGATATTGATTACTGGAACTCAACCTTGACTGCAATGACATAAAGCAGTGAAGCATCATGTGCTAACACCCTCTGCAATAACATCGTTCACTGTATGGAGCTAGTTCGGCTGAACCATCACAGGTTAACAAAAGGATGCAAAGCTTGACGTACAGTAATACAATCAGAACCACTTTTCAATATGACTAACGACAAGTTAGGGGAAACCGACTTTCCGCTAACGTTAATTCTATTTTGATTGATGTAAAAGATTAACCGACTGTATCAAAGAGAGAGAGAACGTCTCGTTAAAAGACGAGGATAATTAATTTAGAGCCAAGATAAGATACTGCTCATTCCGGTGATACTGGACGGATTTTCTAAATAAAAAGATCCGTTGTCATTGCATTGGTGCCTAGTTAACAACAGTCACTTAACATTACTCACCGCTGTCACTGTCAGCATGGGTTTCAAGTTTGTACACACTGCCAGAGTTCCGGAAGACGGTGGCCCACAGAGGACAAACTAAATGTGTTGCGATTTTTCAATATCCTCTCGCCACTAAAAAAAGTGCACACAGACAGGTAATCCATAAAGTTACAAAGCAGGCTGATTGTAAATTGCATACCTTCTATCAGTTTTAATAAATATGCAAGTCATGGCTTCCAGTTAATAATTAAGGATAATTAAATCACACTTCCTTGTGATAAGGTGAACTGATTCATCCGCCTATGAGACAATCACTGTGCAGCCTCAGAATCGCTAAAAAACACTTGAATATTTAATTAAATTAGGTCTATGCCTACAAGGAACGAGTAATTTGCGCACAATGAACTATTCCAGGCTTGATGGTTTGGTTAATGGTGAGGAAAGCTGCTGTCACAAAATGCATGACATGTGGCAGATGAAAACAATCTTAACCAACATTTCCATTTCCATTGCAACTTTTTCAAAGGTGACATCTTAAAAAAATCACAGCTGATGGTGAGCTTATAGGGACCTCATTGCTGCCTTCATTCATTATATCCAAAGACGGTATAGACCCCATGATAACATCAAAGGCTTTATCTAGAAACAGTGGCCCCACTAGCAAATCTAACCAGGACCACACCTGTCAGATAACGTTAATGACAGACTATGGAAGGGTGTTGGGTGGGGGGACAGTGTTCACTGCACCCAAGATTTTAATCATCAGATGTGAGGCCAGCTGTTGTGAAGCCTACTCTCTTATCTCTCCTGGTTTTTAATGGAAATCAGATTCTGAATCAATGATGATAGCCTGATGGGGTTATAGTCTAGTTGCCTTTTGGATGTCAAATTACAATCCATTGGTCAGACACACACACAATTTGATTATTGCTTCACTTACTTAAAATGATGTTTATTACAGTAATTACAATTATGATAAGAGTAAAAATATATTATTTTACAGTAGGCTACTATACAGTCAGTCACCTGACTCATTCATCTGGGATTGCTCCATGGGATGTATTTCAGAAGGAGGGACCTTATCAAAAATCCTTTAACCATGTCCTGGTCAGGAGCAGGCTAGGTGCAAAGACTAAATCCCCATGGCAACTTATGTGCTCTTTCTTATGTGAAACCAAGTCGAGGCTAAATTCATCCAGGATAACCCCCCAAAAAAAACAGCTTAATCCCCTATCTTGGTTTTGTGAAATGGGCCCCTGAACAGACAACTAAGTTAAATGTCATAGGGCCTACTGTATTAGTACACAAATGGCTCTGTGCACGGAGAAAGAAAAGTCCCAGAATGCAGTTTGTCTCATGATACTACTTTCTCTCTGGTTGTTAGCTTTTACATTTGCAATGAGGCTAATAGCCACAAGCTAACTACGAAATAAACACTGAATCGACGAGGAACATGGTGAGTTTATCACTTTGGCTTCCTTTGGATTGTAAACTATTGTAACTCCACTATACAACTACTAATATGTATGCATAATATCAATCTACAGTAGTTTTCCGTACTTTACAATACAATAGGCGTTCACGTGAAACGAGGAGGTATCATGCACGAAGGTGATTCTGAGTCTATTCAGACCTATTTTGTTGCAAAACGTAGATTTTATGGCCTTCAGCTCCTGTACCAGTTCTGATCTTCTGGTCTTTAATCATGAAGTAAAAAAAGTTCAATAGCTAAGGTCATCCATACCGACCACTCATATTTCACCCCTGTTATAAGACATTACATCTGTTGAGGCAATTGATTTGTGCATTCTGTATACATAACATTCATACAAACTGAATAGATTGCCATGCCATCTGCTTCCACTATAATGAAGTTGAAGGCATGCATCACTTACCGAACACAGAATCAGTAAAAGAAATGGACTTGATCCTGTTCACACAGTAGGTTTGAAAAGGCATATTGCCCATGAAAAGACCCAGAGGACGTATTTTGCTGAGCAGGACACATCTGCACAATGCCCGTGCAGTGAAAGGGAAATTAATGGCTTAATGCACTCCTTGGCTGCTTCAGTACTTGTCCTTGCTTCACACCATGTACTGTATAACATTCAGTCCTCAAAATGTAACAAGACATTGACTATCAAATGAAGCATGACATTTACTAGGCTGGCCATCAATTACCCCTTTACTTCTGGTCACTACAGGTCACCCCATCACCCCCCTCCTCCCACACACACCCCGGGTCATACTAGGCCACAGCAGGTGAAGTCATTATTCTTTTTGTGAGATTTGGATGCAAATATATGAGGTCACTGAGCAACAGCTAGCAGACATTCATATTCTATTTGGTATGATTTCAGCTTATTAAATTTGTGTATTCATTTTATGTGCTGTGTAAGGTATAGGCCTACATGTACACATTTCAAACAGGACAAAGGATGGATTGCATAAGATTTATCTTTATTCTCCTGAGGGAAAGAAAGGAGATTTCTGTACCAGTGCAAACATGCAGTAATGTCTTTGTTTATGCTTCTCTCTGTTTCAGTTGCTGTGGATTTTGCTGTCCCATATTTTTACAGGTTTTGCTTTTGGCCAATGGATTTACAGCCAGATTGGCACATCACCAGGTAGTCTTGAGTTTACCTGAATAAACAACTAATGTTTGCAAAAACAAATTTTCTGTCCTCTTTAAAGTAAGCTACAGTAAGATCATGTAACTGACATCTAATGGATTCAAATTTTCATGAACTGTAAATAACGACATAGTCCTACACATTATCTTGGTCTCCAGTGTTTAGCCAGATGTGCAGATTGTCTAGGAATTAGGACACCTTCTGTCTATGTTGAAAACATCAATGTGAAATCATGCATAGATGCATATGGAAATGGACTGACCTAGAATCATGCATTTGGTTGGAAAGCCTATAGAGATTCAAACTTTGTCTTAAGCCAAGTACCCCATGAAAAAGAAATGATTGCATTTGTTTTCCAGAGTTGCACCTAAACATGATGCCTTCAAACTTATTCTGATTCTTTGCTAATTTGCAATGTGGGGAATTGAGTCTTTGACATGTGCATAACAAAAATGTGTTATATTTTGATATTATTGCATGACTCTTTAACTTGTATCACTCTTTCACTTTAACTATTTAACTCACTGCCTCAGTTCTGAATGAAGTTGAATAGTCCTAGCCATTCTGTCATGGGGCCGAGATGCCAACTCTTTCCTTATGACTTTATAGGCAGAGCATTGCTGGATAGTGTAGCATTTCTTTTTGTTTATGTTTCTAAGCTGACATTATTGTTCAAAGTAATTAACATGATCTCTGGGCCAAAGACCAAACAAAAAGTATCAGAGAGGTAGCTCACTCCTCAATCAAGCGCTCTCCAGTATCTCCACACAATTGTTTTGTTATTGTTTGTGGAACAGACTGCCCCCATTGTTTCTGCTTTACAGAGCCAGTGCTGTGTAAGGCTCAAATCCCTTTGACACGGTAGCCTGTATGTAAAATGCGTTATTACCAACAGCACAAACTAATGCTAATTTGATTAACTGGCCAAAGCATTTTGCTACTGTAACTTAATACCATGGAACTCAATAACGCACTCATGAATGAACACACAATGTTCTCAGTGAGAACAGGTGGCCAGATCAGTGTTTGCAAATGAGTGACATGTTTCAAATTGCAATGCAATTAAAGGAGAACTTACAGGATTCTTGGATATATTGTATTGGTTGAATATTATAAAAAAGTGCTTATCATTTCTTAGTCTAGGCTACTTTTAATGTCTAATGCCTACACCGTAAACCCCTAGCCTGATGTATCAGCCGCTTATTTATCTTCATTCCATATAGTGTCTGAGCGCAAACGGTGTAGATTTGTTTGTTTTGCCGTCATTGGAAAAGCACTGGAAAGCATCGTTTGAATTCTCTGTTCACTGATTTGTCCGTCCACCGGGGCGGCCGAAGCAAACGAAAGCGATTCGTTAGTGTCCTGACTATATGGTCGAGGCAAATGAAATTGGCCGGAACCAATAAGCGGCGCTAGCCTGGCTAGTAATCCCCAACAGTGATCTAGAAATCTAGACCACCTAGCGGCAGAATATATTCTTGCCCAGCAACTTGGTATAGTCTTGCACGGTTAAGGCAAATCCTGGCCTGTCTCGACCTAGGACAGACCTATCAGAACGCTCTATCTGTGTAGCGAGTCATTGGGAAGAAAGGGCTGTTTGTTGGATGAAAGGGCTGCCTGATAGCTCTGATTGGTCAGTAGCGCTGGCCTATTACGTGCAGAGACAGTTTGAGCGACAACTGTTGATCTCACCCACAGGCTTCAGCGCTGTGAACGGTCCAATTCCAGACTATACAATTCATGAGTAGGCCTATAGTTTGGCTTGCCAGGCTACCCCAAAAGCTCAATGAACACAAAACATTTGTGGAAACTGATTACCACCAAAATTTTTTTTTTTTCCTGAAGTTTTAACCTTTTTAAATATTTCAAGTTTTTGAAAGTTTTTGCAAAGGATTATGGGAGTGCAGGAAAACTCAAAACGTTTGAGGTAAAAAGACAATTAACAAAAAACTTTTTATTTTGGGGAAATTGTACTCAAATTTATAAGTTGAAACATTGAAATTTTGACGGCAATGAGTTTCCACTAAAATATTCTGTTCGCCAAATGTGTTGGGGTTTATAGTGTATATGAACAATTTTTTTAGTACAGTAGCTTTTCAACAATATTTGTTGAACATACAATCAAAACTCATGCTATTCACTCATGCACATAGAATGCAATTAACTGAGAGGAAAAAAAAATTACAAATTTCACATTTACCCACTTTAAGATGACAGGATTTTGGAGATGCAGGAGGCATGAGATTAAATTAATTAATTAACTTTTTGATTGTGATTATCTAAAAGCAGCTATTCTTACCATGAGAAATCATTACAGTTGTCTGAAAGACTAGACTAAAAGACTGTCAGTCTGTCACATTTGAATGTGAGATGGAGAGAAAAATAAAACTGATTATTATGATTAATTAGAACACAGTCAAAGGAATCTTGTAAGATAGAGCTGTGTTACATAAAGTCTTGCAATGTAGTGAAGAGAGGCAGATGTATCTTGTTACATGCCATGATTATGCAAGAAGAGTGACTGTTTGTCAAATTAATAATTAATTCAACTCTGCAATTACAAAACACCTTCATCTGAAAATAAAGCAGGAACGGCAAGATTTTTTTTATTATTGATGGAATATGCTATCTTCCATGTCACTTTATGTCTTATACATAATAATAATTAATATCAATTTGTACTGTTTTGTGAGCAATTCCAGATTGAAACAAACACTCACATACTGCAGCATGGCAGCTGATGCAGAGGTGGTTATTTGTTTCACAATGAGAGATCTATACTGCTGCTCATTTCGATGAGGGAAATCTGCTCTCAAAATAGTCCCAGTTTTCTGTATATGTTTTTGTTATTGTCTTAGTGTAAACATTATCCAAATGTGCTCTTTATATGCACAGACACATGCAGTGTGGACTATACAGTAATACTAGATTTTGCTGATAGACTCTGCAGAGTGCTGGCAGTTATAAATTGGACAGTCTATGTACCAATTTGGCCATTGCATTGCTTGAATAGTAAGTGAATGGATCAAATTAGCATTCAGTTGTGGAAGCTACATCCTAAAAAGAAATCCAGTGATCTGCAACTACACTTTGCAGGCGGGTGAGGAGAGTGAGTAGCGTCACAATCACGTCTTAAAGCTTCATTGCTTAAATAAAGTAGAAAATCTGAAGTGAAAAGAAGGTGGTGTGATACTTAGTGGGCTAAAAGGAGGTGTCTCCACAGACATTTCTTTAGGAACAGTGCAAGGGAAGTTCTACTTTGCCGGCGTGTTAAGCCTCCCTTTCCCTGATAAAACTCTGTTGAGGCAGCAAATTTGATTATTAAAAAAGTGAAAGGCTTTGAATGTATTACAGTGTAGCAAGTCACATAGGAAAGTTACAGTGATATGATAATGGTGTTTTTACAGCTCAACTTCCAGGGCACAGTAGGTTTGTCTAAGTCTCATTTCACACTGGCAGAATTTGCCGGAGTGAGATGCATGTGACGATACAAATCAGCAACTTTGTCTTGGTTAAGTGACACAGCGAAGGTAATCTGTGATCATAGCAGCAATTTGCATTTGAGTGGCAATTCCCCTTGGTTTCTTTAGCACATGTTAGCTGGGGTTATTAATCATTGCACTCTCATTCCTTCAGGTTGTCTCATCTGATTCTGGGTAGCATTTTCTGTTCATTTTTCCCTCCTCTCTCCTCTTCCTTTACCCTTCTACTCACTCTGTTGGTGTTCATCTGTTCTTTCACTCTTAGCTTTCTATCATAAATAGAAACATTTGTGTTTTTCACATTGTAGGCCTACTGCAAAACACTTCCACAGAATGCTTAGTTTTGCGTTTGGCTGCTTGAGAAAGAATTTAATCTATTGACCTTCACAGTCAAAAAATACAGTGACCAGACCTGTTTTCTACTGAGTCACTGTGTTGGTCACACTATATGATGAATAGGTGTCTCAGTTAACAGAATAAGAAGCAAACTTTTGGTTTGTGCATGAGTGCCTGCAATCTTTGTATATTTAATGACACTATCCACTGCTCAGGGACCAGGCTTGGCTATAAAAAGTGCTCAATTTTGCATCTCAGACCCCAAGAGGTGGTATGCTGCATTTTGAGGCTGAGAAAGGTGGATTAGCATAATGTACAGTACATATGTTAATGTCTTACCCTAGAATCACATGTAATGTCTTGAACTTCTCTTGAGCAGAACTTGTTATTTAAACACAGCAAGTGTGAAGAGTGCAGAGATATACACTGTTTTGAATCAAAGATTTAAATTAACACAGCCGTTCATGTCAACACCTACACAAGACTTACAGAGCCAGGGAAGCATTTAAACTGAAAGCAACTGAGTGGTGAAATATTGTATAAAACATCCCGTACATTCATCACGTTCAAATGGCTCTGTCTGTTTGACAGCCAAAATGCTGACGCAACCTTATTCTTTATCTCTTTCCAGAAATAACACTTCCCCCTGCCATGCATAAGGTCAGGAACATAAAACCTAATAGGCCTATAGCTCTCCAATGTCATTCACATTGCCTCCATGATCAGATGACTCGACATTTCAGCTTCAGTCATTCATTCATTCATTGTTTGTTTGTTTGTTTGTTTGTTTGTTTGATTAGAATGTTGGTAAGGAGCTCCCCACGCACAACACTTGCTTGGATCCCCACTGGCTCACTTGTCAAAGTCAATCACTCTGGCCTTGTCACACAACTGGGATTGGCCTGCCTTGTAATTACACACAGCGGCTGACAGGTCTGCAGAGCTGGGGAATTCCTCCGGCATATCCACGCACTCTCCGACTGGGCAGGCAAACTATCCTTTTGTGTTCTTCACTGTAGAGCTTGTTGTCATTTTCTATTACAGCCTGCTGTTGTTTCTTTACCTTGAACAAATTTGGCAACCAGCAGAATGGGCTGTTTAAATAGTCCTGAAAAAGGGAAGAAAACACGATGTGACAAAATTGCTATAGTATTGTGCTAATTGTTTCTGGTCAATAGAGAAACTTAATAAAAAAAAACAGTGCTTAGTTAGAGAATAGGATGAATCCCAATGTAAAGGTCATCTTGACATTGAGAAGCCTTTGTTTGACATAGATATGATGATAGATATGACAGCATGTTATTGGGGTGAGGGATTTCTCATTACTCTCTTGTCATGGCAGGTTAACACCTAACCTCAGTCTTCCAGCAGCATCATCTATGGAAAATGATTTACGATCCCATGTTTTTTTTTCTTTCCCAAAAGAATGCCCTAAATGTTTTGATATGCTTCATATTCTAATATACTCATACATATAGCCCTTGTGAAAAATAAATATATATATATACAGTATTTGTGCAGAATTCAGAGTGTGTGATCCATGCTTTGAAGATTAAATATTAGATTGATCTAGCTGTAAGGTATATTTGACATGATACATATAAACAACACAGACCAGCGATCAGATCCTTAAGAAACTTAAAGATATCCGTACCGTATAAAGTATAATTTATTCTATATTGTGAACATATGGCACCAATTGCAGTAAACAGAAGTTCAGAATGTTTTGAACTATGTAGAATGTGCGAGACTGTTCTGTTAAAAATAACTGGCCTCCATGCCCAGTGTATTACAGATGCTGGCTTATTGTATACATGTGCAAGTAGTATTCATCTTTATTAGTGCAGCTACAGTAAGTGGTGGGTATGGGGACAACAGTATTATCACTGCTCCCACTGCTTCCCCATTCGTTTGGGGGAAGGGAGTATCAGGGGCGTCCTGATCTGATTGCTCATAATCTAATGGGATGATGTGTTGTAATAATGCCCTGGCCCTGGAACTCGTGTGTGTGTGTGTGTGTGTGTGTGTGTGTGTGTGTGTGTGTGAGAGAGAGAGAGAGAGACTTCTGTACTCGTATCCTTTCATAATGATGTTTAACTTGCTCTATGTAGCACAAAAGAAATGCTTAAGGGAGGAAGTAGCTCAACAGTTGAAGAACAGTTGAACAGTTCGATAAGAAAATTACCTATTTATCAAGTTATAACTATGAGCAATTAGCTTCTAATTCATTGTTATCTAATTTTCATGGCTGTTTTTAAAGCTGTCAGTATATATTAATGCTGTGGCATTCATTTTCAGGTGTCTAATCCTTTGTTTATTTGCATATATTAGCTATGTATTCATTTATAGAGAATATTAATATTTTAAAAGTTTGTCATTTTTTAAATTGCTACTGCAATATTGTCAGCCGCACTCTGACTTATGTGTTCTCTTGTAGGTCATCTACTTGAGGCTCTGCACCATGTGTGGGTGTATGGAAGATGATATATTAACATGCAAAAGCAATTAGTTCAATGCTATAGCAGGAAACTCTTGTCTTGCTGTACACAGTACAATTTAATCTGTGAGTTATGACTGTATCAGACAGCAATGCACTGACCCATCTCCTATGCTGTCGTGCCAAAGCTTTGCTGAGTGGGACACCATCCCCCCCCCCTTTCCCCATAACCCACCCAACACCACCCAACATTACAGAGCGTGGAGGAACAGGGTAGACATATTTCATCAATGCAGGGGCATTTGTTATCTGTCGCTGCGGCCCGGCGTGGAGATTCAACTTTACTTTGTTTATCATTTGTTAAGTGAAATGTTAGGTCTGGGCAGGTTGTTTTTAGGGACATTCATCTTCACTTTGCACACCTTCTATTACTTGTCAGCCTCCGCTAGAGGAGACGTTATGGGCAGCGTGACAAATTGGCCAGACAATTGCTTTTAACAAGCTGCAGGGAAAGTAGGGCAAAAATACTAATGCCTCACCCCTACCATTTATTATACCCAACACATATTTTCCTTCTCAATAATTTATAACATTCCCACTTCATACTCAGGGCAGGATACCAGGAGATTCTCCTCTCCTTCCTTCTTTCCTGCCTTGCCTCTCTCTCTCTCTCTCTCTCTCTCTCTCTCTCTCTCTCTCCCTCTCTCTCTCTCCCTCTCTCTGTCAGTCTTTCTCCCTGCATCATACATGTAGGCCCTAAATGTTGTAGATTTTGCAGTGGTGTTACATTCATGACTCACGAAGAGAGAATGTGAAGAAGACAGCTTAGTTCCCACCACCTCACAAACAACACAAGCAAAACATTGATGAAATAACAACATGTATTGAGCAAGCTCTATTTGTGCAGAATCTGCTGTGTGCATCGCTGCGGTGGTGCATGTTTTGCGGATAATGCCCGTCCTGGCGTTAACCCGGCTCTACCGCCTGCTACCTGCTGGGAGAGTCTAGACTCCGCTGTGCTGTGTGCATCGCTGCTTCTCTAATTCTTTCAGAAACATTTATGCGGCCTACTCTATCTGGAACAAGGTACGTAAATTATACATGGAGAAACAAGCGTAAGTGTGTTCATTTCGTGTTTGCGGTGCTGGATCACACTGTTTGAATAATTGTTGGTAAAACATGTGAACTTAAGCCCTCTCCAGTCAACTTAATCAGATTAAAGCTCACATATACAGTGAAGCCATTCAAATCTCCCACACATATGTTATGTACTGTACTGTCGGACCATGCACAGAATAAAAAAGTGGAGACTAGAAAAAAGAATGGCAGCTTTGTATAGTTTCTGATATACAGCAAGGTTTATGGAAAAAAAATCTTCCAAAATATATTTTGCATTCACTGAGGGGGAAAACCTTGTTGCAGATGCAATTTGGTCTTTGATTTAACCGTGTACCCTGTGACATAGTCATCGATTTCACACTGAAAAGAAGTTACTCAAGCCAAGGGCCATCCAGATGAATAAACTGTTGTCAATTATTCTTCATGAGGTCGTGTCAGTCGCATTGAGTGGAAAATATAGCCAGGGCTGCAAGTAAATCACATATTTGCATAGGAGGCCTTGTACGTCGAGCCGTGCAACATCAATAAAAAATTGCATGCAGGAAACCAACGCTGCACACTGTTCTACCTGGTGGAGCAAGGGAATTAGATATTGACTGGAGAATAATGTTTTTCATTTTAGCACAAAATGTGCCTGGGCATTGTAGAGGAGCTGAGAGATTATCCAAGGTTATCAGACCCTTGACTACACAAAAGCAACAGTTTATTTATAACACACAGAGTCCCATTTGCAGGACAAAGATTGCAAACATTAAATAACGCGTTCCCTCTCTCTAGTGCACTGGCCTCTTGTTCACAGTGATTTGGTTCTCTGTTTCTTTTCTTTTTTTTGGAGTCACACTTTGTTTGTTCAATCTTTCAGCCACTCAAAGGAAAGAGGCAGCATAGCTGAGAAATAGACGGACAGGTAGATTGACAGACAGAACAGAAATACTGAAATCAGTTATAATGAAATTAACAGGGTGCCTTAGGAAGTCTGATATGGGCCCGCCAAATATCAGGGAGACATCGCAATAAATGTATGATTTTCTTTCTTAAGGTTTTTCACTTGCATTTTAAGAAAAGAGGGGGCAAAACTTAAATCTGGCCTAGGGCAGCAAAAAGGCTAGAGCCGGCCCTGAGTGTGGTATACAGTATTTTAGTCCTTATTATACAAGTTTCTCCTCTCTTGTATTAGTGCTTGTGAGAGCCTGGTAGATTTCCTGCCAGACCAAACAGGTTTCAGTGATGGCAAAAAGAATCACAGAGAGATTGAAAATCATCAAATGCGATGCCTGCGCTTAGTAGCAATGATTCGGTGGTGAATTGGATCCATTATATCAGCTGTGCAGAAAAGCTTTTGTGAAAACCTACACTGAGAGTTTCCGTAATAGTCTTTCTCAAGGGAAAGACAATGCGGGCCCTTTGGCTACTTGCTTCAGCAAAAGTTAGATCTACCATCTGGCTCTGATCAGTCTCAACCTGGCAACCGAAAATATCACAGCTCTTTAGTCTTACCGACTCTTTGCTGATGTTATGGTGAGAGCCAATATAATCATTTCCGGTGTAATTTGGTTTTACACCCTTTGCATGGCATCTCACCCCAAAATGAATGTCGGTGGAGAGATTACAAAGCACAACAAACGATGTCAAATTAAGAACTAAAACAAACCTGCACTCATCTCAACATCGATGCCAATGTTTAGCAATTAAGGTCTATTTCACATTTTGGCTCAGCTGTTTCCACTCGTAAAGCTGCATATACAGCAACACTACTGTGGGGATCATTTGGGGTTGAAATGAAGCTTTAATTCATGCATGCATAAATGTTCACGCCATTATATTCTGTCTCGGTGGACATTGATTTCATCAAGGTTCTTGAATTGATTTTGGATGCAGGATGACCTTATTGGCAAGATTCCAATGTAGCATGCTCTATTTCATAGGCATCTGTCCATGCCAAAACATGAAAAAAATGACACCTGATTTGTATACATCTACAATATGTGTTTCTCTCTCTCTCTCTCTCTCTCTCTGTGTGTGTGTGTCTGAGTGAGTGAGTGTGTGTGTCATATACAGTATATATCCTGCATCCTTATATATATTTCTGTACATGTACACTGTCCACTGTACTTGACATTTCAGGCCTCCTGTGTGTGTGCTCTACACAGCTTTGAAGTGGAGGTCACAAATACATACCATAAAATCCTTTCTTCGCTCTGATGGCCTAGAGACTATATGCATATTGTCACCTATCAGTTCAACTCCTCTCTTCACGTGTCTTCTCTTCTCAAGGACACATGACAATATAGGCAGGATCCTGAGTCTTCTCCCTATGGAGCCAAGCTCCTTGGGAGCCATAAATCCCACTCACTTGGGCCGACCGCACAAGGAACCTTTTCATTATTGTTATTATAACACAGGTTCCATTTCCCTCAAGGACGTTAATGTATGGTCTGCAGACCTAAGGCAATCAATGTGGAAAATTCTAGTATTTACAGTATCCTTAGAATTGGCAGTATGAAAAGAATTTAGTGCCATTAGGCGCAGGTTTGAAGGCATATGTGATCAAAAGGGACAGTGCAAAAAGCTTTTGTGCTATTGATGTTTCCCTCTTTCCTTTATTCTTTTTATTTTTCTCATTTTCTTCAGCTCTATCTTATACAAAAGCCATCTTTGAGCATCCTCATTTCACACATAGGCTACAGTACACATCCCATGACACGTTATAGCATTCCTGGTGCTCAAGTGATATTCTGACAGCATATCAAGCATAACTCTCACATTCTTGATTCTCAGGGGAGGAAGTATATCTACGTTAGCGGTGTTCTTTTTCTTACTGTACACAGACTTCCTTTGTGCATGGGCTTTGGATTGGGAAATCAAGCCCACGTAACTAGCATATGGTATTCCCGAAGCCACTCCTTGTTTGCCTCTTTGTGTTGCCCCGAAGGTCAGTAAAGACTTTCGCTTTTTTCTTTCTTTTTTTCTCTCTCTCTCTCTCTCTCTTTTTGTGCAGGCATTTATACCTTCAGGGCAGGTTGCTGGAGCATGATATTTGATCACTTCAGAACAGGAGCTGCCCCTGTAGTGGAAGCATACATTCAGTTGAGCTCTGGTCCTCTGGCCATTCTTACAAAAAACACACACACACGCACACACAAACTCCTCTCCACCGTTGGGTAGAACTGCTTCTTATTGTAATAGAATTTCACTGTTTGTCAACCTTTGGAGGGCTGTGGCTCCATTCTCAGGCTGTTCCTTTTGTAGTTTTCTAGAACCTCAGGATAGAATAATTTCTCACCTACAGTACCTGTATAAAGCATAGCCCTTTGATCTTTTTTAAACTCATGACTTACTGTGGTTTTAGCAGGCAACCAAGTTTAGCTTTTTTCCTTTGTTTCACACTAGCTTTGATGGTGTTCTAGCTAATACATAATTATCATGATGTGTTCATTATAAAATATGATTAAGGAAATTTCTAACATTGTGCTTTCATGTACTTTAACATTGCGCTTACATGCACAAAATCAATCATCACCTGGTATATCTAGCTTGTTTGATATTTGTATTATAGTCTTTGAGTTTCCCATTTTAAGTGTGGCTCTGGTGTCTGTTAAAACAATAAAAATAAATAAAAAAAAACTTTTATCAAGACAACAAACTTCATGTATGACATTTAATGTGAACTATCCATCATCCAGTTCCCTATGTTTGCTTGATGGACCATCCACACACACATGATGCACATATCCGCATGATCAAACAGCCTTAGGGCCTGACGTCTGTGCTGAAGTCCTTTCCTCACCATCATGCGGATCTTCGCATCAATACCCTTCATGTTGGAGGGGTCAGACCAAAGGTCCCAGTGGACAAGGCCCAGATAGCCACTCACTCTTGAGGAGACATGCTTCAGATATTAATGACCCACAATAAAGTTCAAAGGTGTGAAAAGCTAACTTCTTGAGCATTGAAATAACACCAAACCAAAAAATAACACCAGTCAAATACAAATACATTGTAGGCATAATTCATGTTGCAAAGACTATTGTAGAAGGAAATTGGACATTTTTAATGCAACATCATTAAGAGAGCATATACAGAGGTTCATTATCAACAACTACCAATCCTATGACCCATCCTATAGACACATATTGTATCTATTACGTGTGTATGAGTTGCCTGGCTGGAAAAGCAGTCTACTGTATACACTGGTGCCAATATCAGTGGGCCAGAGCATTCTGTCACTTCAGCACCAAATATTGGTGCTGAAGTTGTTCAAATCGTCAAGCAATAATATGCAATGGATTTTTTTGGCCAGTGTCAACAAAAATTGAAATCCATCTGTGGTAACACTTTAGTTGAGTTTTTTTTTTTCGACATAAGAGTGAACCTGTCATAAACATGGAATAATACGTATCAGAAACATGCAATGACACTTCAGTAAGTTCATAACTGTTGTCATTCAGTTTAACTATCTTAGCAATGAACTGTCACAAGCAGAAAG
>JASCQY010000057.1:15721865-15737360 GCA_030264315.1 Sardinella tawilis | reverse complement strand
AGCAAACGAATCTCAATCATTCGTGGTCAGACGCTCTATGGAATGGAATGAAATAAGCGGCTGATACATCAGGCTAGTAGAACGGGCCAAGCAGCAAACATTTATTAGGCTACTCAGGCGTATTTCAACCCACAGTCCTGTTGTTTGAAATCACCAAAAAGGTAAAATAAATAAATAAATAAATAACAATACAAATTTTGGTACATAGCTCTTATAGTTCAGGCACATTTGATATATAGACAGCTGCAAAGAGGATTCTTGTGCCTATCAGAAACCATTACTACTAGGCAATTCACTCAAACCTCAAACAACATGGGTTTTGGGTTTGTGAAATGCAGAATATCACTTTCAATTTTGGGGGAGATTTAACAATGTGGCAAGGCCCCATTAATTTAGTTGCACTTTCACTAAAATTGACAGATAGGCCATGCAGCCTTGAAGTAAGGCCCTGTGAGTGCCCTTTCTAGTTTATCAAAAGTGAATGAGGTTTTTTTTTCCTAATGAGAGGTAGTGTATAATGAGTACAGCTTCACCAATGTAGCCTGAAGCGGTTTGGACCAAATGAGAAAGGAAATGTATTTCACAAAACCCTTGTACTTTGTTTACAAAGTTTCCTTAATTACTTCTTGTTAGATTCCAGCCGTCCCCTTTGTTAACGGCTTGCAGTAATGCTGAATGCTAAGTTATGATCTGCTATGTGCTAATGACCAAACACGTCCCCAGTAAACAGAGTAACCAATACATATGCCCAAACATCTCCAATGCTGCAGTGTAACGTGTTAGCCTGACTTTCGTGACAAAAATCCTGTCAATCTCATGTACATTACTAACCGCCTTCTGAGAGGCGGAATCTAATGTAAACTTGTTAAGTCTTTCTCCTTCGCCCTGCAGTGAAAGCTCGCTTCTCATTGGTGGCACTGAAAAGCGGTAAATAGGCAAATTGGCCATACTGACTTGATCGCAAAATTTTGTGAAGCGTCATAGAAAGTATGGGCGAGGCCAGGCTAGTAATGTGTATGTCTGCAAGCTGTTGAACTGAGATGAACTATATTGCGTGATTCCTCAGTCGCTGCTGCCCGCAGCCTTGGCATAGTTAAGTGCATAATGGGAAAGTGGCTTTGACAGGGAATCTCTATCACTTTTGGGATATCAATCAGTTTGTGTCATGGAGGCATAGAAGCGAAAGGACTTCCAGATGGCTGAGCGAACAGGAGACGCAATTAGGCACTCCAGCAGAAAAGTTCCCTAATTGATTATCTGACAGGCCTGCTCCATAGCAACAATGAAAAAAAGAAGATGGATACCCGATAGCGATCCAGAATTGAAGTAATGTGTCAATTGAGGATGATGATGACAATGCTGCCACCACATTAGATGTGTGTTGCTGCCTGTCTTGCTCTGCTTTCTCCATACATGGTCCCCCAACACACACACACACACACACACACATAATAACTAATGATGCCAAGAATGTGTTGATGAGTTGAAGCATTGGTGAAAGCATCTATCACAACTGCAGTGCGTTATGTGCCCAAGCTCCTCTCTCCTGGGCATTGATTGTAATGATGTTTGAAATAACATATTGTGCCTGGGTTTTTGTGCAGCGAGATGAATGTGGTCGAGCTTTGTGATGTTTTAATTGTTCTCAAATCAGGGAAAATGGGGGGTGGGAGGGGTTGCATTACCACAATGCGGCATCAATAACACATGACAGATGGTGTTGGGTAAGGCACAATAAATGGATATGATTTTTTTAATGGCATTTACATAAATGATCCACTGTGAAATTCCTCATCAGCAGCCAAACATGCTGATGTGTTTGAAGATGGCTGCCGTCTTCTTGGCAAGAACAAAGTCATAATCATCATTTTGTTGAATTAGAAAACACAGACAGGTTGGTCAGCTCCCAGAGCGTTTAATTAGACTCCAATTTAGGATCTGTGTCAATTAATTTTATTTTCCCATGTGGAGGCAGCAGCCCAAAGCTTTATTAAAGTATTTTTAAAACAACAAAAGTTTTCAAAACACATGGCTTAGAACTCCTCATCCACCTCTCTATCATTACTTGTGATGATATACATAGATGTACAGTTGACTAATCTCACAGTCTCAAATTCAGTCTGTTCCCTAAGATGTGTAGCCTATATTATTGACATAGTGTAACATTTGAATTGAAAACGTGATTATGCTTTCTTCATATTACTTGGCAGGAAACTATACTGCACGTAATCTTATCAAAGTTCATAGGTTGTAGTGGCATGTGTCGGTGTCTTAAGATCTTTGAAAATTCAGTTAGCTACTCAGCTAAGGGCATAACGCCTTTGGCTCAGCAGGCTAACACACTACTCTTGGGGGCCATATTGGAGTAGACAAAGTGACCTGGGTTCAGGCCCAGAAACCAGCAGGATCCTATTGCTTACACGTCCATTTAATCAGAGTGGACATATTCCCAGGGAAGGCCCAGCACCCCACCAAAGTGCTCCTTTTTCTTGCATTCACTCTTTGTCATTCTATAGTTGCCAAGGTTTCATGTTAGTATTAGCCTATTGATGTGAGTGAATTACTGTAAAGATACTGTATTTCCTTTTGGTATGATGTTGGGAATTACTGTGTGTTACCACATCATCAAAGCAAAAGCGATCAATTGCCACAATTCACCAGACTTTAAACTGATACCTGCTTTATGATGACTGTCAAACCAGTGCAGTGTTTGCAACTAATGATGGACCAACTAATGATATTTTCTTGAGTTAACTGAGCTGAACTGAGTTAACTAATGCATTTGAAACCGTTGCTTACAGGAAAGATGTTGATGCATTCTCAATGAGCTGATGGGTGGTGACAGTGTAGCGGACAGGCCTAAAATGCTACTAGCATAAAAATTGTAGATTCAATTCCCAGCTGCCACTGTTGTGCATTGGAGCAAGAAACTGAAGTTGCTCTACACTACAGACTGACCCTGAAGTAACTGACAAAATGCAAGTTGCATCATCTTTGAATAAAAATGTCTACTATAAGGTTTGGTTAATGCACCAATTTACAGTTTCTCATGGAACTCTGGAAGTTGGAGCTGAACTACTAAATTGCAGAGCTACTCTCAGTTTCATAGGAGGCGTGAGAAGTGGTCTGGATTCACCCAGATTAAATGAGTTGTTAATTTCTAAATAAAATAAATGGATTTCATTTTTTTCTGAAGGAAACACTTGATTCATTTTGATCATTATTGAACTAATATACAAGCAATAATGCCTAAAGCATCATGCCTTAAGTGTTAAGCACTAAATGTGAAAAGCCTATACCAGTATTGTAGTAGTTGCTGGTTGAGCTCAGGCAGATCAGACATATTGTTGTATTGTTTCATTGTTCGGTGGTTTCATTGCTGTCCTGACCAGCAGGTCTGAAATGGGAACAATATCGCCTTACACTTTAGTCAGATTTATGGCTTGATGATGCAGTCCCATTTCAGCCTATCAAATGCCTCCTCTGGCAAGGCACAAAGACGCCTATATACTGTAGGATTCCTATGCTGATAAATCTCCTTGGCCTAGATCCCTGATGTGAGAAGCCATGCTGGGGGAGATAATCAAATATATGCTTATCACTAAGCGTTCATCACAAGTGACATATGTAGGCAAGTTCCTTATGACCCAAATTTAAAGTGTGGGCTAATGATACCACTGTGAGTTTAGCCTTGTTGACAGAGAGCATCTCTCTGTGTACTGTAGATAGACACACAAAACAGTTGATAGGAGGAGAGTGATTGATATGTTGAACCAGAATTTGTGAATTTATGCTGCAATCCACCAGAAAACTACAGAGGAAGACTGCAGAAGTCTACACTCTAAAAAGTTCTAATTCTCTAGCTGATTCTGGAACTTTCAGTGGCTTGAGTTGTTCATGTTCATGTTGCTCATCTCAAATTTATCAACTGCAAGGCGCAACTCTTGCATGAAGTCCCTCCTATGAACCATTTCAGCACATTATTTTTTTTCTGGTCTGGTAAAAAAAACTGCTCTAGTGTTGTGGTGCAGAGGCAGCAATTACATGAGGTGAAACTAATTACTGTGGCACAGTCTGTGGGGATGTTATCCATACTTTGTTTCCTATGCTCAGAATACTAGCAAATTAGCTGTGTGGGAGGTTTGTGCCAGTGAAGGGTTCTCAATGCTTGAAGCCATGAACAATTTTTGCATGATGAATTCTATGATATTATTCACATTCATATAATACTAATACATTTACTTTCTTTCTCTTTCTTTCTTTCTATCTTTCTTTCTTTCTGTCTTTCTTTCTTTCTTTCTTTCTTTGCTTCGGCTGCCATCCTGCCTGCTCCCTGACTCCTGCTAATGCCCTTGACATTTGTGACTGAAAGGTGAGTCTCTCTTTGGTATTCTCTTCTATCACATTCTTAGGCTCCATTTCTGTCTAATAGGAGCCTGCAGTGGCCAGCTCCTGCCCAGTGACACATTCTCACAGCTTTCATTTGTGGTCGGGAGACTCTTGGGAGAATCCGTTTGGGTTTGGGATGTCGCTAATGGGTGTTGAGCAAAAGTATTCTGAAGTTGACTGGATTAGTGATGGGGTGTGAGGGGTGATATCTCTTTGAGAAAACTTGTGTGAGAAGGGTGGTGAGATTTCAGATAAGCGCAGGGAGTTACTGTGTGTCATCTTCTGTCTGTGCTATGCCTCCTGTGTAATCACATAAAAGCACATAGCGCAACCCTATGCTCAGTTTTCAAAGAATGTGTTTGGTGTTGTGCTCTCTGATGAAATCATGGGCATACATTCCATTGGCATATATTCCAAATCCTATTTAAGCCTTTTTTGGAGGTGTGTGTGTGTGTGTGTGTGTGTGTGTGTGTGTGTGTGTGTGTGTGTTGGGGGGGGGGGTGTTGAGATGAAAACTCTTCCTTTTGTGACATCTTTAGCAATGTGCAATGAAGACTGTCAGCCAAAACTGTTTTGCAGAGTATAAATAGTACTAGATAATGCTGGTTGGAAATATAATATGGGGATAATATGTAGGGACCAGAGGCTTCTGTTCTGTGTGTGGCATTTATAGACCCTTAACTACACAAGTCTATGCAGTTCCAATTACTGTAACTGTGACAACTCTTAAGAGTGAAAGTCACAGAATGCCAAAAAAAATGTTGTGAGTTTTCAGTGAAAGAATACATTGGTCTAACACCTTTGGTAATTAAATCTATTTGTATCCTTCCCGTATGGTCCAACAGCCGGGTCTTCATTCGTGTTGTAGTGCAAGTTAGGTCATCAATTATACTTTCACAATGTACAGATAGTTTCTTATATAATTATAGTACTGGTATTCATCTTGTACTCTAGTTTGGCCACAATTCATTGTCTCTCACATGAAAGGAATCTATAAAATGACTTGTGACTGGGCCGAGGAAACTGTATCATCACTCCACGAAAGCTCCTTTTATTAATTTTGTGCTGCCAATATGCATGTGAGCTTTACCAGTCATATATTTCATGTGCTTTCTTCAGAAGACAATGAAATCCCACATGACCCATATATCAAAGCTCAATGCTTATGTAACTCAATTTTCCATATACCCTGTTCTCCCTCTCTCCCTCTCTCTCTCTCTCTTTCTCACGCTCGGCTCACACACCCTTTTTTTCATTCTGTCTGCACACACAAAGTACCTAAAGAATGATTGTTAGCCTCCAGGCAATCACTTTCTTTACAGTCAGAAATATTCTCGGGCTGTAGTTCAGCGCCTTCCTCTGGGCATCGTCTATTGTATTTAAATGAAACATCTACCAGTGGGGATTACCATTTCAATCCATTCAGAGACAGCGGGGACCTGCCTGCATTATTTGCCTGGTTAAGGGCTACGCGTCCCGAGCATCCTAAGCGATGGCCGAACACAACCTTTCTTGACGGGGGGAACGAGGCAAGATGGAACACTGACATCCCTGAGTCTCAATCTCTATGTCTAATACTGTACTCCCAATTAACTGTTCCATGGTCTACAGTATATGCGGCCAAATTGTCCATTAAAGCCTGCACATCTACCAGGAGTTAACACCGTATATATGAGATGTGTGTCGCCAGTGTAAAAATAAATACTCAGCGCAGGGGACTGCAGGCTTAAGACAATAGCTCAGCTATACAATGAGCCAAATCGATTTCAAATTACACTTGATACACAGAGTGAAATAAGCATGAGAGAGAGAGATACACAGATACACAGTCAGAGCTATAGCCCGTTAGAATCCACAAAATCAAGAGAAAAAAAAGCTTAAGCCGCTGTGTTTGATGACCCAAACCTATACGGAGCCTAAATTCCCATGCTCATCAGAGGAGAGAAATCTTCTGATATCACAATAAATGCTCAGATATCCCCAGCCTTTGAGGTCAGATAAGGATGGTATAGAAGGCCTACTGTTGTATCACTCCTTCTTTTGCATCACGGTCGGCAGGCTTGTCACAGTTTAAAGCCCCAGCAATCAAAGGGATGCTGGTATCAGGGTCAGTCGTGCAGCTCCGCTGTTTTGATTGAGGAGCTGTCATGTTGTCAAATGGCTGGGAACACCATGATTCGCTTGAGCTCAGGGACCCATGCGATGTTTAAAAGCATATAAAAGTTTCAAAGAGGGGCACTGACGCGCATGGTTTATTTTCGGGTGCCAAAGAGAAGCTCGGGGAGCCACAGGAGGTCTGGGTTCCACAGTTTAAGTGGGTGCAGAAGTCTGCGAAGGGTGTACGACACGAGGAGGAACAAAACACAGACACGAGACCTAAAGGAAAACATATTATTTTCCCCCACCAAAGCAGTGATCTCACATGGTCACGCATGAACATATTAGTGCATGAAGAACGGTGCGAGTTGAGAGTTGAGTTTGTCATAATGAGACACATTTGCAGGTGCAAATATGGAGGTTCCTGTTCGGTTCACATGAAATTGACAGCAATTAGCTGACATTAACAGCTGGTGCTGTATGTGATTAGCCAGAATACAGGTGGCCAGCCGTCTCTCTTTTTTACCCTTCTTTTCAACTCTTTTTTTTCCACACTTTTTTTTTCTTCCAGAGGGTGTTGTGTCAAACTGAAGTGCAGGTGAACATTTGGAATCATGAATTTGCTCCCACCTTGAGTCTGCCCTACTTGGTAGTGTCAAGACCAGCATGACAATGATGATAACACAGTGATTTACATTTAAACAGACCCCAGCTGTTAACAAACTATGAACAGAATTCCTCTAAATGACTTTCAAAGAAAAAAAAAAACATCAGTTATCCTAATGTTGAATAAGAAATACAATTCTAGTTCATATGGGGCAATCACATAAAAATAGTCAGAGGTGTACAGTAAAGTTCAGAGAATTTGAACCCAAAGGCCTTTTGTCCGTATTTCGCAACCTAAAGCGTTTGTGACCTCGAACAGTAGAGGTCTGAGTTGAAATTGTCCACACTTTCCTCCTATCAAGCAATGTTTGGAATTCCAGTGTCTTCCAATGACTTAATTGGCATGAATCAACCTAATGATTGGCTGATACATGCTAGCTAAGTCTTTGAGGGTTCAGGGCTTACTGTATGGTTAGGGAGAACATTGGCATTCCCTCATATGGAACATAGATAATTCCTCCCTTGCTGCAGACCTGCTGCTGTACTTTTGCACTGGGTGGGTGAATATCCCATTGAAAGAGGTGTCTCGAAATGGCTACTTTTTCTATTACAGGAGTAATTGTATTGCTAAGGAACACTGCAGTGTGACTGTGATTATCTCAGCAGAGCGGAGCTGCATAGAGGAGAAGTGATGCACACAGAGGGATTAGTCCGTCAGTACTGATACTGAGGGAATTCTGGAACATCTCTGTGATTGTCAGTCAGAGTGGAGATATGTGATTCGCTGCATGGCATTATGTATCATTTCCTGTGATTAGCATTTAAATGTGTTTTGTAAACAGCATGGCCTTACATTGCACGCTTACGTTTATATCCATTCCCCTTTCTTGTCCTCCACAATCTCCTTGGTTTTAAAAGTAAAGCGTGTGTGCAAGTGTGTGCCTTACAATGTCCGGTGACTTTGATTGTGACTCTTAATTTGTCAAAGTATTTGCCAATTGCCAATTAATTTATCACAGTTCTTGCCAAATTAATATATTTAGCAAAATTAGAATTGAATTTCTCTCCAGATGGATCACAGGACAAGGGTGCAAGTAACGTGATGGCAACAGACAGGGGTATGTGATCGTTAACAGTTTAGCAAATTACCAACATCTCTGTGGGTTACTTGATATCAAATGAGCTTGCCCGGAGAGCTCCCGGATTCAATTATAGAGCAAGATTTTAGGAGACCAGTCGCGGTCTTGAGAGATGTGAATGAAATTATTAATGCAAAACATTGCTTTCAAGTGTCATATGTGTCCGGACCAAATTGGACAAAACAGCCTATTAGTCCGAGATTTGTTTCAAAATTGAATAGTTTTTTAGTTAGAGCTGCACATATTTGGACTACAGCCAAATGTCTGCATATATGGCCTGTTTACAAGTATTCTTATAATAGGGTAGCTTTGGTTTGCCTTGGCCTGGGTTCACTCTAATTGGCTCATATTTGTTGTCAGGTTGGGAAGCATATTTTAGCAGAGAAGCAGTTTGATTTTTAGGGGATTTTTCTAGGAGAATGAGTAATATGGGCAGTTATTCGGATGAAAACAATCAGGCAATCTCTGGAGCAGCTGTTATGCTCATAAGAAAATAACTGATACATTTTGTCAGTCTAAATTAAACAATAAGTATGAAGCATACTGCAGAGCACAGTTTAATTCCAGACACAATTTCCTCAACCTATGCTGAAATGAAAATGTAAAAAGATTGAAAAACATTTTCACAATGTTTCCAAGAAATTGTACCACTTGAGATGACAGCTCATAAGCAAATACCCAATCAGAAATGTTTTCAAACCCTCATTACTGTCTTTGCTGGTAACCACAAGACCTTGGAACAGTTTTCTGGCATATTTGTTTTTTTACACTTAAATGATAGAGGGGAAAAAAGCATTTTTTAGTAGCCTCCACCTCTTCTTCTTCTTCTTCTTCTTCTTCTTCTTCTTCTTCTTCTTCTTCTTCTTCTTCTTCTTCTTCCTCTTCTTGTCATGCAATCATGACATTCACAGTGAATAGTTAAATCACTGCCACCGGAGTCCTGAGCTACACATAGTATTACATATTATCAAAGTTTAAAGTGTTTAAGTCCACAGCTAGTCTGTCAAAAGCACTTCAACTACCTCTCGATTGAGGCAACATCAATTTTTTAGTCATGTAGCATGTGCAATATTTATTCTTTTGAAAGGCTCTGACTAACCACGTTTCCACCAGCAAGGAATCTTGCAACACACACCGTGAATTATCCATGAACTCTGAGTTTCACCTCTTATTTCAGCTGATTAATCTTTAAAAGTGCCGGCCACCCCAAGCCCACTTTGCACTGGGGCCTAGCTGTGCTTGGCATGAACTGAATTACAGGGGCATCCCGCCGTCTGGCTTTCAGCCACATTGAAATGTTTGGGCTTTTTTATTCGGGGTTCCGTGCTGGTTAGCTGACATCCTCAGGGTTTGGGAATAGACGCTGTTCTAATGATGGCTCTTCATATATTATAGAGGAACACTTCTTCCCTCTTCAGTGTGGTCGATTAAGAGAAGATCAAGGCAGTATATCTAAAGACAGACGACACCAAAAAAGTCTGTGCTCAGAAGTCTTTCCCCAGCTCTTTACTATGTTCTTAATGAGTGCCGTAAGAATGTTTATACATTCTAATTTCATTTTCATTGTTGAAGCATCTTTTGATTATTGTTGCCAGTAGAAACAGCTACTTGTTTTATATGGTAATGACGAGCAAAGATTTAAAACATTTCACAGGGTTGAAGAGTAGTTCATTCGGATTTAGCCTCAGTTAGAAACTCCCCAAGCAAAACATGGCACTCTCTTCATTGTGGGTTCTGTGTATTCTCTGTAGTGTCTTTGAACTAGACCATTTTAGCAGAATACTTAACAATATGCTATATTTTATTGAGCTACACCAGAGGCAACAACCCTGGGTTGCACGGCACTATTAAAGATACATCTGAAATAAATTGCGGTGCACAGTTTCTAAATGACTTCTCTACAGCTATCACAGTAATGCTGGGGTTCTAAGGTTTATTGATAGAAGACCAATGCAATTACACACAACGGTAATGTAGTTTTAAGATGGCTGATAAGGTAAAATGGCTGATAAAATGGCGCATGGATTTTTTCCCTTTGATGCATGCTGGGTCCTTCTAATTAACTCAGATGGTATGGTATCCTCATAAAGCTGTCTCCCCACTCATGTTTTTACTTTAATTATACTTTTGTAATTTGGCACATTTTACCCATTTCCGGCAGGTCACTGATATGGGTAGATGAAACAACAGCAGGCCCTGTGTGTAGTAGAAAGGTTGGAATGCAAATGACCATCTTTTACAAATGTAGGCTTAGCCTTCTCCACGTGCCTGACAATTTATGTGCTGTTCATTAGTGCTGTTTGAGGATGGGGAGGTTTTTATGTGTAATACAAAGGAGCTCTTTAGTCTCTTCAGATAGCCTATTAGCCTCTGCCAACAAGTCTAACTCATCAAGCATTTGTGGATGCATAGCCCAGAGATTTTGTTCAGGTAATGAGGCAAATTCTTTTCTTTCCCTCCTCTGTTATGGCCAAAAAAAACCCAAACTGTTAAAATGATCAATATTTACATTTTTCCTAACATTATTATTATTCTACTAGCATTGTGCACGTTGGGCATTGTGAATACCCCCAGGACTTTTGCTGTCCTTCCTTGTCCTTGTTCACACAGAGCAAGTGAGGTATATTTGGCAACTTATACTGGGCTGATACATGAGAGAAAGTACCGGAACAAGAATACCTGCTGTTACTGAGGCCAGTGATGCAAGGAGAGACCGCCATGTGTGGGCACATCTGAGGAAAGCAAAGCACTGTGGACACTGACTGACTATCTGAAATAGGTCTGCTATCAGGGTGCTGATGGCCATACAACTTTCTGCTCAAAAAAAGTGAACACTTTCGTCTTGCTCCTTCTTCTTTCAGAGATGTGGGTTTTCTATTGTTTGCAACCATGATGGTCACTATATAATGTATCATAGTAATTGCAAAGCTAAGTTACTGCGTTCAATTTTCAAGGTCAATTTTCTTTCCATTATTGCTATGGAGGGGCGAGAGAATGGTCTCTGTTGCACTGACCTCTCTTTAGGGAGGCCAATTTCCCATGATGCCTCAGAGATGTATGCCCCACCACTTCACTGTCCCCATGTAACTGCAGCTATCTGATTGGTAGCTGCACAGAGTGTAAGTTACATTGTTAAAGGCATGCTAGGCAACATTCATTTATTTGCTTCGTAGTCACTTTGATGATTACACATACTTCCTTGCACAGTTACTGCACTTGCAGTGTGAAGGAGTCGGGTCTTGCCAAAAGAAACCTAACCAGAATTAAAGCCGCAAGCGGCTGTGAGTGACAGGCCCTCGCATGACATACCTCAACCCTGACACACCACAACCTGTCCCACAGTTTGGGAACCACTGCGCTAACGAATGAAGGCGTGGAAACTCAGTTTCAGTTTCCAGTCTGTTGAGTCCTTTTCAGTTTTTTCATTCCCTTTTCCTACCCACAGCTCTCTGTGAGCCCAAGCAACAGGCATATACAGTACAGTACAGTGGGCTGATTTACACCAGACTAGAAACAGCTTATCTATCTCCCAGGTTGTGGGTTCAAGGCCAAGCGAGTGCAGTACTGAGCCATGTATGCTATGCAGGTTAGTGTTTATGTTGTGTTTATGTTAACTGGTACTTTGCATGCGCTTTTTATCCAGTGTCATACAATACAGATGCAGGTTATTCCATTGTGGTATTAAAAGTGAGGAAGTACTGTCCCCCTTTCATTTAAATGACCCTTGCCAGGCCAGTTACTTCAGTTTTCCTGAAATAAGACATTTTGAATAAGCTATTTTTGGCATCTCCTAAAGTTAGCCATTTTTTGGAAAGTGTCAGAAGCCAATTATGATGCTAATTGACTGAAGCTAACTCTTCACCCCGGGGTTACACTCACACAGAGCTTCAAACCCCACTTGGCTTGCTCATCATAAAGAGGCTTACCAATGCTGGCATTCTGTATGTCTGTGCCTAGCATCAAGTAGGCCTGACACATACTGTATGGTCTGGTTGCAGTGGAATCATAGTACCTACAGATAGATTTGTTGACAGGCACCATTATACTGTATGTCTTAGTGCATTTATTGTAGGCCTATATGATATTGTGTTGAGATGTTAGAATTTGACACATGTTTTGCATAGAGTGTGTGTGTGTGTGTGTGTGTGTGTGTGTGTGTGTGTGTGTGTGTGTGTGTGTACCCTTTAATTTATTTACATATCTTGCAAACCTGCAAAGTATAGATACATTAGATACTTAGATACTGTATCAAAATCTCTACTGTGTGTGAAGCAATCTGGTGGGCAGCCGTATTGAAATATTTTGAGTCTGTTCAATGTTTAGAAGTATTTGATATGCATCGTCAGGACCTCAAGATAGAAACTGTTAATGACTAGCCTTCTGTCTTTCACGCATGCAGTCGTATGTTTCCTGTTTCCACTGGCAGATGATTAAAAAAATTAAACTGGATACACAGAAATTTACTGCCATCCATTTTTATTAGATGTTTCTTCCTTATATTTTCATCTCTGGTGCATCTTCTGAATGTGGCATGTAATGGAATTACTGGAACTGATTCAACACATTAAATATTCCACCTTATGGAGGGACTAAACTGCATGCAAGTATCCCTGAGTTATGCGAGGCCACATGTTTTACTGATCAACATGAAAGGTCCACCATCAGAGGCCCATCAGGGATGAGGGTGCATTTACATCTAATTTCACGATAGTAAGTCCTTTTTGCTCTTACCATTTCTTCTGCCACCCCACCCTCCAACCACCACCAATTTTCCTCTCTCAGGAAAGAAGAATTTCCCATGCACTAAACTCCAGCAGCTTCTATTGAAATGACCCTTCATCTTTGATTCATCTGTGAAGCCCCCCTTTGAAAGCAAAGTTGAAGAGAAGGAATCTCAGGTGTTGCCGTCTCTCGCTTTGATAGCCGCAGATGTCTGATTCCACCTGTTTTTTTTTCTTCTTCCTTTCCCCTTCTTATTCTTCTCTCTGCTGTCAGGCTGACAGAAAGAGACGCGAAACGTTCCCCCTAGCCAGGTTAAGGCATTTGACGCCTGGCTGTCAGGCATCTGGTATGAGGAGGTATTTCTGCAACTTCCTAAAGTTTTGAGGAAGCTGGGAAGAGCAGCATGTTGTATGCTAGAAAACATTGAGAGAAGTGATGTTTACAAATTCTCATAAATATGCATGTTCTCACTTACTGTATGTAGCTGTTTGATGACACATTACATTATTGCATTTAATATGTCATTGTATAGGCCTATCTGGTAAAATTGTATGAAAGATACAAATAATACTTTGTTGTTGTTGTTGTTGTTTGGAAAAGTAAGTCTAACCTCCCAAAATCTGACAGTATGACAGAGAGTGGATGATTTTTCCTCGACAGAAATGTCCCAAACCATGCTGAAATGTTACTGGCAAAAGATAGATTTTCAGGAAAGTGAGAGGAAAATGTTGTTCCTTTTGTGACTATATTTTTTAAAAACATTTTATTTTCATCGCTTGCAAAGTAGCAGTAATGCTACCCAAAACCTAACACCATATAACAGTAAAATTGCTTTTCTTATTAAATGAATAATTAATTTGACTTTACACAGGGGACACCCTAGAGCTGTATCCTGGTCTGCGATCAGTGGTTTCCTTTGATTCATGCTTGTGACGTATGCCAATAAATGATGTAGGCAAAAAAATTAAAATGGAAGAAGAGTGCATTACTTTTTCATGATTATGTGGTGTGTCTAAATTAAGATTTTGGGTTAATGGCCCATTGAAGTGTGAGGATGCTAGATGAGTTTTGTGAGAGCAGGGGAGAGTTTCTTGAGAGGCAAGCCATAGCACAGGTTCTCATTAGTCGTTTGTTATGTGCTGTCTGTACTTCTCATCTACAGTACTGTGTCCTCCAACAGCACCACTGGGCCGGGCAGCGACCTCTCTGTATGATTTCAGTTTACAGTAATGGCCAGCTATCTATTCTCTTGACCCGTCATATGAGGCCAGATGGAATAATTCATCTCTTCCTCATTGTATCATTGGGCTGGGGTGCTGGAAAACATCTGAAATAATGCCAGGGCTACATGTGCTGTACCATGATATTGTTATTCCCTATGACATAAATCTACAAAATATCCATAGAAGGAGGCACCTAACTGTCAAGTAAGGTTTAGTGTCAATGTTAACTAACCAAATATAAACACTTAACTATAGCCTGTCACTAAAACAAGCACTTATATAAATTGGGTGCCAACAGATTTTTTTTTTTTTTTTCTAGAGGTTCAGGGTGGTCCATTAAAACAAACTGGATTCTACAGGCTTCTTTCCTATTGGGCAAATGCTACTGTAGTTTATCTTGACACAGCGTGTTTTCCTTCACCGGAATATGCACAATCAATCTTAATCCGTGTCAGCTAACTCAATTGTTTAACAAGAATAATAATGACAACTGCAGCACATTAGGAGATTTGCCTCTCCCAAAGGCTATCTAACTGGTCTATTTTTGTACGTTGCCAATGACACAAACCTCCACCATCACGCTGTAGCACTGTGACTTTAACATTCATGGATTACGTCTTTCTTTAGATTAAATAATCTGGTGCACATGTGGCAAAGACATGGTTGACGATATTCTGCTTGTTTTTTTTATTGTTATTTCTCATAAATGCTAATATCCTCTGCTTGCTTCTCAAGGCTAATGATAGCAAATATGTTTATATCATGCTTCAAAGGATAAAGGAAGGTTAAACTGGAGGTAGGGAAAAGGGGGAAAAAAATACAATTTTCTCTCCTAGCTCGGAGTCATCTGTGAATAGTTTATCTGGAGTAAAAATAATCCACATAACATTTGACTCCACCAACACTTCTTGCAGGAAGCCTTGAATGTGCGGCTGCGGCACAAAAGAAATATGTTTTTGTGAGGCTCACGGACCGTGGCGGAGTAATAGTCACCAGCTCTTCCCGTTATGTCAGACACAAAGGGAAATGAGCAGGCAAACAGATAACCAATGTGCCTTCGCTGGGCACTCTACCATGGGAAATGGAAGTGAAGGAAATGTGTCTTTTGGCAGAGGTCCATTACATTACCACACCCTGAACCCCCCCCCCCCCTCACATTCATGCACATGACACGCACACACACACACACACACACACACACACACACACACACACACTCACTCACATTCATGCACATGACATGCACACACACACACACACGCACACACACACACACACACACACACACACACACACACACACACACACACACACACACA
>JASCQY010000057.1:15700554-15714496 GCA_030264315.1 Sardinella tawilis | reverse complement strand
TTAATTTGGGAGGGTTTTAGCTTTCAAATGAGCCATTTCTAAAACCAATGGATTAATTAAAAGTCAGGTTATAAGCTTTTGTTTCTACAAAATAGATAAGCGACAAGACTTTTGTCAGGCACTGTAGTGTCATTCAGTCGTTGTAATGTAAAGTCAACACTGTTCAGAGTGCACTACAAATATCAAATGACAACAGTCATAAACATTAAAAAGTGTCATTAATGTTCATGATATGTGTCATGCCATGTTAATGACATCATGGCTCATGTCGCTCTTACAGTGACCTATGTTGACACCTTCAAATTAAGTGTTACGTGGGTGACCATTACCGTGTAGCAACTTACTCTCATACTTACTTTTTTTCTGGATGCCCTTGGCCATCATACCTTAAGGACAAACCATGTTGAGACCATAATATGCCACCATTCACTGTTGACATGCGCCTAGAAAATGTACCTTTTAGTGAAGTGAAGCAAGGTGAAGCAACTCACAGAAACATGAACTGTTAAATACCAATGACACAGTGTTCTGGCATAGTTCTGTTTGCAGTGTGACACAGACAAACATACAACAGAAAAAAAAAGCGTCAAAGCGACAGTCTCCTCCACCTTGTACTATTGATCTTGACCATCAGTCATCAATAACACTAAAATGTTGTGTACACTTGCTTGACACTAACAGCAACATAGCTTTTTCGACAATAAACATGGCCCTCTACCACTCATAAGTTATTCTGGTTTCAACGTAGGCCTAGACACTTTTCTGGCAAAAGTTGAATGCGAGATCTGTCACCTGATGGTACTCAACCTCTTGAACTGCGATAATTAAAATAAGATTTATGCATGCACAGTGTCACTGCGGTAACAAATGTGCCTTCTTATGTGGGGGAGACTGCTGCTAACTTCCACTGGTCTCAGGTGGGAAGGCTGCAGGATTTTGGATCTGCAATTCCATCAATCATCGGACAGCTGCAGTAGAGTGTGGAGCGAGACAGTCGACAAAGGCTCTGATCGAGCTGCCGCCGTTACCCAGGCGAGCAGAAGGAAGTGCCCATACAAGCACAACCAGTGGCAAACACACACACACACATACACAGTGTGTACACACATGTACACACAAGCATTTTGACTTTTTACACTCACTGGTTTATACACTTACACACACATACGCACAAACAGACACACACATACACACAGAACTACACACTTTAATTTTGAAAACAGTCACTGAGAACAAGTCTCACTGATGCCAAAGCATACCGATTCACAAATTCATTCCACAGTCCTGTGTGCAAACTTTTGCGTTTTTAGACACCTTTATTTCCCCCTCTCACTCACTCTCCCAGCCTCTCTTGATTTCTGCTCTTGTTCTTTTTCCATTTCTCCATAACAGGCACTGTTTTGCACATCTGACTTGTTTACACACACACACGTACACACACACACACACACACACACACAAATACATACACACACAGACTCCCTCTCTATCTCTCTCTCACACACAAATATACTCACAGTCTCTCTCTTCCTCTCCCTCTCTCTATCACCCCCCCCCCCCCACCAACACACAGACTTCCTCTCTCACACACACACACACACATACTGTACACACACACACATAGACAGAGACAGAGACACATGCAAACACACACACACACACACACACACACAAATACATACACACACAGACTCCCTCTATCTCTCTCTCATGCACAAATACACTCACAGTCTCTCTCTCTCTCCCTCTCTCTATCACCCCCCCCCCACACACACACACGCACACACACACAGACTTCCTCTCTCACACACACACGCATACTGTACACACACACAGACAGAGACAGAGACACATGCAAACACACACACACACACACACACACACACACACACGCACACACACACATACACACACACACACACACACACACACACACACACACTCCCTGCCCTCCAAGGTGCTCTAATTACCCCCAGCTCCACCTTGGCCTATAAAGCGCATCTGCCTCAGTCAAAGTCGGTTGCCAACAATGGGGAATTAATTATTTTCAATGTGTGTACATAATTTGAATTTATTAGTGCCTCTGCAAAGCATTCCCCCTTGAAGAGGGCTGCCTGGTGCCCAGTGAAGTGGAAAGGGATGCCGGTTGGTAAATGGCATGAGAGCAGCGTAGGTCAGCAAGCCAGTTTTGATACCAGTGGTCATTAGCTAAGCACGCATGATACAGTACATGTGTGCACTGGTCATGTACCTCAGGTGAACCTGCAGGGGGGTTGACGAGGAGAGCTCTGACTCAAGGTATTATCAGGTTACTTTTTTCCAAACCTACAGTACAGTACTGTATGTCTTGTGTACTGTATATAATTTCAGACGGCTAGGCTCCTACCTGCTAGGCTGTTAGCTCTGTAAAATCCACTGGAAACACTTCCATACACAATCGTTCAGTTCCCTTAAAAGAAATGACCTCAAATAAATATATAAGTACTGTAAAAGTGAATTTAATGTAATGTGAAAGAAGAAGAAGTACCTGTAGTAGTAGTAGTGAAAGCGTAGCAGATAAGGAATGTTGCTTGTACTGTAGCCTGAAAATTGTGGGTTCATATCCTGTCTGCTGTTGTGCCCTTAAAGTAAGGCACTTAACCCTAGGTTGATTAAGGGGAGTAGTAGTCGTAGTAGTCGTAGTAGTAGTAGTAGTAGTAGTAGTAGTAGTAGTAGTAGTAGTAGATGTATCTTAAATCCCACCGGATAGAAATTGCATCATTAATCGCTTATTACTTATGAAAGCAAACTGAATGTTGCTGGTGGATTGACATAAAGTCTTTGGGAGATCATCATCCTTTTACTCATCATTATTAAACACCAGAGAGCCATTTAAAAAACAATAGTTTCATATGATGATGAGCCACGGTAGGCTGTATTCTCTTGCCCTCTGCGTCCCTGGACAGCTGTCCCATAAACCATTTGTCACTGGGATGTTGCAGATGCATTAGTCTGATGGCCAAGGAAAGAGGTAGTGGTGCTTTGGAAATGAGAAGATGGTGTTATCATTTTTCAGTGCAATGAGGGGAAACAGGTTTGCTCCACACAGGTGGTGAGAGCCAATGGCTGCACTGGACAGTGGGGGGGGTCTCTGCTCGGGAGTGGGAGTCGTGCCAGAACAGTAATAATGCTTCAGACTAACTTGTCCTGGTGGACGCCAAAGGGCTGGGATAATACCCGTTTGGCCGCTTTGAGGACAGATATCCCATGCCTACAGAGATCAGGCCAGTGGTGGTAAGTTACACACACACACACACACACACACACACACACACACACACACTCACAGCTTACCGTCTTTCACTACCCAATGCAGATTCTCTTGATCTTTTCTGTTAATAGACATTTGCTATTCAGGGTGCTTTCTAGTCCTTTGTGATTTCTGGTTTGCTAGCAAGCACAATACAAACACTGTCCTTGACTTCACAATTGGGAAAGGTTTAGTGTCAAAATGGAGACGAATACACACAGCTGGTACGCATGTGCTTTCTTCCCTTTTATTGTGGGCACAGTGAAATGTTTAGCGTTCACATGGTAACAACAGCTAGAACCGCAGACAACAAAAAATAGAATTATTGTGGTTTTGTGGTTTCGCATCATTTTTGAAAGTTTCCCCACCCTAAAAGATAAAGGGTATGGGGGGGGGGGTTATTCTATTCATCCATTCATGTTTAATTTATGTATTTTGTTATCAGGGAAATGTAATTGCGACTTTGTCACTTGTTGCTGATTCAAGGACTTTAATTAGAATTCTTGCATTCTTGTTGGTACACATTACATTTCAGATTTATTTTCCTTTTGAAGTGTAATTAGCGCCATTATATAAGCAGCAATTATTTTCATACATATTTGAAGATGTATGAAGGAAATTGAGCTGCTGACATATTATTTTGCCTCTAATGGTTTCCACCATATGCAAAGGCACAATGGACAAAAAAAAATAATGAATTATAACCTGTTTTAAGACTTAACACAGCCTGATGTAGGCCTATTTTGTGTTAATCCATCATACTTTTGGGAAAAGGAAATCAACACCCTGTGCAGTCCGTTCACCTGCAAATACATAACCATTTGAGAGGCAGACAAAGGAAGGCAGTCTTTTCTTATCTCTGGCAATATCTCTTTCAGGCATAGTAATTAGAGGCCACTGGCTGATGTAGACATATAATGGTAATTTTGCTCTGCGAGGACAGGAGTGATTCAGCAGGGGGCTCAGAGGCTGGTGATGGTCCTCATTAACCTGGGCAGACTTGGCCCCTTGGCAACACAGTTGCCAGTCTAATCAATCAGAGTGGGCCTGGAAGATAAAGGGCTAAAGGACAGTAATAGAGTTCAAGCCCAATTTCCTCCAACTCCAACAGTGTAATTCATAGTTTCTTTAGTTCATCTGAGTAATAAGTTCATTACTTGTTCATTTTTGTACATATTAAAAGGACCCTTTTGTATGCATGGCAAGCTTTGTGAGCCTCAGACGATATCTATGTCTTCCTCAAATAACCCTCACAATGGCTGGAGAATGAAAAGTGTTTTTTTTAACACACACACACACACACACCTCCTTCTTTAAAAACCACCACAGATATCAGCTTTCTTCTGAGGGTTACACAGTTCTTTCTGAACTCATCCGCACAGTCTTACACCAGATGGTCTCAAACCTCTCTGTTGACAAGTGGAACAAACAAATATGATCCTAATGTACTGCAGCACACAGCCTAGTCTTTGGGGGATTGCGGAGGAGTTCTTCGAAGACGAATGGGCCTATTAACTTTGCAGACTTGTTAATAGTTTAAGAGACACCTACGTGCATAACAAGTCATGCTCTGTCAAGGCAAAGTCACTTGTGAGTCTGCGCCAGTCAATACCAAACCAACTATGATGATTAATGAAAGAGAGGAGTTTGATGAGGAGAAGCTCCTGCCTCTGTTTGGCGTGGCAGGTTTCTAGGGGGCACAGATCTCTTCCTTGCTTTCTGTGACTTGAGGCAATAGCATTGGCATTCAGCCTCAGAACTGACTAAATAAACATTCCGTATTCCATGAGTAAGTCGCTATTTAACAATTTAGAAGACAAATGAAAGGTATATAGATAAAACAAGAAGCAGTTTCTTTTCTTTTAGAATTTAGTTATTAGACAATGGTTATGTGAGATTAAAGCTAAAAATGTTATATGCTTGATCCTACCAGTCAGATTTCCTCACTTATGTTTTTTTTCAGTTTTTATTATTGTAATGAGCATGTTCTTGCACTCTCAAAAACACACTCTCAATTACTGTATATTAACCAGTTTATGATTATGTCAAACCTCTGAGATATGCAGCAAGTGGTGCCTTAGAAGAGCCACAAGGGTCTGATACATGGGCCTACACTGTATGGTACACTTGTGCTCTGCACAGAGCGGGGTAGACTCTGCCAGAGTATCTTTGATGATACGCTGCCTGAGCCAGACCAACTGACATCCAAGATGCAGCAACCTAAAGAATGAAAAGAATTTCCTCAGAGACCAGATTTTTGTTTCAGTTTGAAAACAGAAAGCATTTTTGTTTTCGGCCTGATTGTGTCTGACCATATTGTCAGACTGGAGATTCCAAAAACACAAGGTTATGTCCTGGTTATTTTGCATCGTCCCATTGGGTTTGTGACTCAGAAGTGGAAACAGCTGAGGAAGGGAAACTTTTTATCTTCCCCTACAAAGGGAAATGGCTTAATTATGTCTGAATTTTAATGCATCTTTCATTCCATTGCTGTCTTCAGTAAGTGCTGTTATTTTGGAATGCTCACTTGAGTGCATTTCTCTGTATGTTAACGAGACTGAACCTTGTGGTTTCAATGGACCGTATGACTGTATTCACAGTGACCACGGAACAATTTCACTTACCACTTGTATTATTTATTATAGCTTTGGGTTAAAGAAAGGTCTCTATTGATCCAACAGGACTCATGTTATTGTAACTCTGCCTACTTGACATTTTTCCCCTCAGAGTTAGTAAGGGAGGTGTGAGGAGGAAGGAAGGCAGGCCCATACTGGGCCACAGCATGGGGGGAACCCTGACAGACACGGAGGTTCTTATATCTCCTCTCCAGCAGATTGTCACTGACATCAACCCCAAAAGTCTGTCATCTGCTGCTGCTAACAGCACATTTAAAAGTGTATCGTGTCTGAAGATTTTTGTTAGTTATTAAGGTTTTAAATTAAATTAAAAACCTGTATCAGTGAATGCAAATCTTCTTGAAAATGAGGGGAAAGTGATTTTTAAGAACATATTTCTTCATACGGTAGAAATGGGTGGTTAATGAGGCCTAATGCTGTTGTCTATCCCTGACAGTGAAACAGTTCTATATGTGTGGGTTTGGTTGGGAGAAAGATACACACACCCTCCTTACACACCCATCCCACCTGTCAGCATCTTCACTGGTGTTTAATTTCCTCTTGGTGCATCTTATTTATTCTCAGTGACCACGGAACAATTTCACACATGGTATCTCATGCTAAACCACGTGTCAAGCTCATGTTATGGGAGAATGAGAATACAGAGGTTTTGACGACCAAAAATAGGACACCAATTTAATATTCATTGGAGGCTTAGGGGGAATAGATTGTGTCACCGGATATATCGAACGCCGATGGTGGTTACATATTAATGAAAAAGTGGATATCTAAAATTGATCTATGGTGCATATGTTAAGAGCCACAACTCTTCAATAATGGATTGAGTTGTCTATATACAAGTTTGTTTAGATAGATAAAATATGTGTTTATATTTTGGGGTTGCATACTGTACAACAACAACAAGTTTTTTTCAGTGTGTAGATTGTTCATCCAATATACAATTTACCACTTGACATGATTTCTTTATTGTAACTTACAAATCCAAAAATGGCACAGTGATACAGTGAAAATTTTAATAGGCCATCACTTGGAACCTTTCTAACATAAAATAATTCATCAATCAATGAATTAATCAAATTGTGTGTCCAGAGCAGGCTGTATGATTATGAAGACACTATTGGCACTGTTTCCTTGGCCCTTATTGGCTCTTATTCCATTTCATGTGGGAGAAGAATGGCAGTCTTTAAGGCCACTTTGCCTTGACACACACATCATGATTCAGATGAAATACTGTAAGACATTTATTAGACTGCTTAATCACAACTCATCACCGAACTGCAACAGCGGATGGGCTTCCTTTTTATTTCATATCGTTTCTTCTGCTCTGCCCTCGACTCAACTCAAGTCATCTGAGTCGCTCTGACAGCAGCACTTACATGTATGTTTTACCGAAATGCTTTCAGCTCTCTTGTCGGGTATCAGTCCTCTGGGTAGGCTTAGTCTATAGTGTCTTCTTGAACAACTGAAGTTGGAAAAGTCACACTTTTGAGCAGAAACAGTATGTGATTTCTGCACATCAGTTGATTTTGGATTAGTGGGAGTACTTTGATAGTTCCCAAGAGAAGATGTTGATGTTACTCAACCTACAAATGACAAAAATGAACTTGTCTCAGTCGCTTCATGTTTTATTTACCTTATACGTATGGACACAGGTAACTGTGATGTTAAAAATGTGATGATAACTTTCTTGCTAGTTGGCCTGTAAGCATAACTCACATCACCGGTTTGTTCGGAAGTGGAAGCGCTACCATTTCCCAGCTGGATGAGTCCGCCATTAAGCACAAATGGATAGATGGATGTTAGCAGACGGCAGTGAATCCCACTTTGTGCAATAAGCCTCACTGAATTGTACTAAAGGAAAGAGATTTTTGTATTCCAGAAAGAGATGTCAAATGAAGTTGAAGGACACTGAACAATACAGTCAAAGCCTATAAGCATTGATTTCAAGCCCAGGCTTTCTTCCAGCCAAATTGGGAAAGTGTCAGAGTCAGGTATTAATTGAAGAGGAAGTATCCACAGCAAAATGATGTCAATGGGAAAAACAATATGCTCGGTGCAATTACATCCATGCAATTATGACTTCATTAAATTTGATTAATTGGACGAAAGGTCTTAGAGAAATTACAATTGATTGTCCTTGGTAGACACTTTGCACAGTGATACACTGAACAAAATCAGTAATTCAGTGACAAGCATGGGCATACAGATAGGTGCAAATGATTTTCCTTACATTTCAATTAAATTAAGCTACAATGTGGACGTGCTGTTTTTTTAGGCATATCTCTGTGTTTGCAAGAATATTCAATTCAGTTCAAATTTACTTAGTTTTATCTTTGAAGTGTTTTAGGTTAAGTGAATGTGCTTAACTGATCTTAAGTCCCTAAAAAAGCACAAATCAAATTTCATTTTCCCAGCATGATCTATTCAAACTCAGTGATTACATGATTTACAGGCAAATTTGACACCTCAAGGAGAGTGTCCAGCAATCCAGTGCAGTGTTGATGTTGCTTGATCTAACTCTGCCCCTCTTCTAAGCTGTGAGAAAGTGAACATTCCAAAAAGATCAAAGCTCTGGGTCAATTTTAGAAGTCACATAGAAGCCATATTAATGTAGGTCACCAATACACGCCTTTATCCCCCTCAGGTTAAAATGTTTTGCAGTAATATTCATCTCAATTGTACCACTAGTATTTGCCCTATAGCCACAGATGTGTCATTCCTGTCATTTAATGACACGTAAACAGAATTATTAGTAAAACTGTAATATTGTACAAACTAACCCTTGTTATTACATTGTAATTACTCCAATAACAATACATGAATGAAATGATACAGGAGGCACTGTCCTTATCATGGAAATCTGATGCTCTGAGCACCCCAGAACTCGTGTTTATCTATGAACCCTAAAAATATGAATAGACAGGAAATTGAAATGACATTTTAGTGCAGTGTATTTACTGTAACAGAGTAATTGGAAATGTAATTACAAATAGAACTGCAGTAGCTCCAAATTCTTTTCAGGAATTGCTGAACTGACTTTTTTTCTGGGGGGAAAAAGCAATCTCAGTTTACGGCGTAACTGCATACTTTGGCCATGCTAACACTGATTTTGTCCCCAGGCAAGGTGAATGAGATGCCATGCATAGCCAGCGCTGCAGAATGGCATCCCATTTCTGCAAAGGCCGGTCATAAAAGAGAACATTTCATGAGATTTGTGGTGTTTTTCCAATGCAGTAATCCCATTTACTGGTAATAAGTATCAGACATTTCTGGCTATTGCATGTGGCATTGTGTAGTTCAAACAGCTAGATGATTTCATGTGGATGTGAATTTGTAAAGCTTGTCAGTGGTCCAGGGTTTTGCTTGATTTGACATTGTTCTGGGTCTCTTTTCTTTGATTAGCATAGCCAGGGGAGGAAAGACATATTCCAATGGCAGCAGTATGTTTTGGATTTCCTCTTGTGAGCAGAAGAAAGACAGCTTGCTATTTGCTCAGGGCAGGGCTATTTGTTTTGTTGAAAATGTCACAAGTACACGCAAATCCAGGTCAGTCATTTCATTCCTCTCAGAATTGTAAGGAATCACCAAGTTATGTCCTCCATCAACACTGCGGTAGAAACTAGGCCCAAGTATTGGATAGACAACGGCTAAATCCCAATGTCCTAACTAACTAAGCCTGAATCCTTGACGGGGATGATTCATGCCAGTTAAAGCAATAGTCCAGAGTCAGTCAGCTCATATAGTCCTGCTGTTCAGGGTTGCTGGGTGCTGTTGGCAGGAATAAATATGAGACAATGGTTCAATACGGACCGAATTTGCAATCTGGCAGCAAAGGCTATTTGAAATGGGGCACAGGAGAATGAAACAGAAATAGTTTCCTTGGCCCCTTATCAATTAGCATTGGTTGCTGTTTCGCCATCCAGTCCACGTTATGCCAAAACTCATTCTTATATCTACCAACACCACTCTACAACCCCAAGCAACAGATCTATGGGTTGATTGACTCCAGCCTATTGCTCTAAGTCTAGGGCAGATATTCAGATTTAGCCTTCATCTCATGCTCTCAAGAGTGAATGGCAGCTCTGAGAAACTTTTTCTTTCAGTAGATACTAACAGGTGCCATGGAGAAGTGGTTGTGTCACCACCACTTACCAATGTGCTGGCCTTGGTTAGAGTTCACTTAAAACTGATGTTCAGGAGTGACGTTACCCAAAAGCGGGACTTTTCTCACTTCCTATGGTCATGAACACACTAAAAGACTCAGAGGACTGATACCCAGCTACAGAGCTAAAAGCATTTCAGAAAGATTTTCAGTATATTTTCAGTATATAACAGAAGTTAAAATATAAACTGATTAAACAAGGCATTGATGCAAATAATTGTTCTGTGTCCTACAGTACATGCAGTACATTATGATGGTTGATGCTGTGGTACTAGATCTAAAGGTGTTATTTGAATCTCGGCTGCCACCATTTTGACCTTGAGCAAGGCACCTAAACCTAAATTGTTCTAAGGGAGACAGGCTCTGAGGTAATTGACAATTTGACAAATGTAAGTAGTTTTTAAACATCTACAGTATTAAATGCATGAACACACGTGTAATGTAAATGTAATGCAAATACAATGTTTGCTCTATTTTCCTAGTGAACTGTCCATGATACAGCTTTGAAATGCCTCACCCAACACCAATCAGACACACAATGGCTAATAATTGTTTTTATATCAGAGCCCACTTGCCCCGTCTCCGTTAGATGAGGAATGGGTCTTGCTTCTGTGCCCACTATATACCCCAATACCAACACTACTGCCTAACCTCTTATCTGGCTCTTTTCTGTCCTCCTCTGCACTGCAGGCCTGACTGACCCCATCAGTGGCCTGCTTGATTAGCCTAATCAACACACCTGATTTAACTAATCAAGAGAATTACAATTACGCTGCATTTAATTTGCTGACTACAGAGCAAGACTTGATAGGGTAGAGTAGTGCAGTAAGGGGTAGTGTGTGTGTGTGTGTGTGGGGGGGGGGGGGGGGTGTTGGAGGTGGGTTCTTGGCAATGCACATATCGCTGCCTTGCATTTTCTGTGAAAGAAATATAGCCTACTGTATATTTTATACAGAACAAAAATATAAATGTTAGTTTGTCATGACATGAGATATAAAATATTAATTTAAAATGTTTATAAAATTATTTTTAAAAAGGTAGTAAAATGACAAGACATGTCAAGGACAAGTTTATTGTATGACAAAAGTATGTATCAGCACTTTGTAACTGTGTTTTTGAAAAGTGCTAAATAAATAAAGATTATTATTATTATTATTATTATTATTATTATTATTATTATTATTATTATTATTATTATTATTATTATTATTATTATGTGGGCTATGACCATCATCCAAACAACATGATAATCATCCCATTAGATGGTGATAAGAGTGAAACACACCGCAGCATGGACAGTGACAGGGGTGATCATCCAAAGGGTGATGATCCTGTTTGCACCCAGCCTCAATCACACCACCTGGCTGTGGAGCGCAGGTGCTCCTGAAATGCCTCATTACCATAAATCAGGGTAAATGTGTCAGCTATGAAACACTTCTCAGGCTTTCAGTGAGGTATGAGATTTTGGTGTTCTTGTTGGGCTGTAAATGTGTCAAATATGTCTGCCTTGTTGCATGCAATGAAGTAGAAACGCTCTTGAGTTGATGGGGGTGAGTGTGCTAGTTGCTAACAAGAAAAGTTCGCTGATCGTTGTCTGTGTCTGATGAGTGCAATTGTGTAAGTTTTCTCTTGTAGTTTCTGCAGACATCCAGTAACTCTGCGGGTTGGTGATCCTATCAGCAAAGCAAGACCATACGTCCTCATCAAAATATGTTTTGGGTGCAAAAAGAGAAAGATTTCAGAAGAGAAAGCTATTGAGAACATCTGCTTGACTGCACTCTACTTTACTAATGAAGATCCACTTTTGCCCAGAGCTTGTTTGTTTGAAACATGTACACAGGATATCGCTTACATTCTCTAGCATTGCTGTTGGCAACACTTTTATTGCAGAAATATATGAGGGAAGAACATCGAATCACTAAAATGTGGCACAAACAGCCCACTTTGGGCCTTGCAGAAACTCCATCAGCTCTGCCAGTATCTTCAGCAATGTCAGTATCTTCAGCAATGTTGGCTTGCTTCGGTTTCTTCAATTCCGCACCTCTGGCAGCATTAGCTTAATGTACTGGAAGATGTGGCTTTGCTTTCATGTGTAAGTCAGCAAATGGCCTTTATCAATCACCTCACAGGAGGGAAAAAAGGGATCCTCTATGATTAGTTGCTGTTAGAGAGAAAATATCTCTGCATATGACATAATGTATGAGTGCCAGTCATACGTTTTCACTTGCATGTATATGTTTGCCTTCCTAGCACACCCCAGCATCAATCACATTGATTAATTCAGCCAAACATCCCAGCACACATAGATTACAATAGCCTTGCTTGAGGAATTATGAGACCAAGATAATATATTGGGAAAAAAAAAATCCCAGACAGCATCTGTCTAGTGATGTCTTAATCCCACGCACAGTCCTGTTACATATGTCCCAATGAATTAAAAAGTCCAAAGTTTCGCAGATGCCCATGAATTGCCAGTCTTCAAAAATTTAGACAAATCCTTGGGCATCTGAGTAATGACTGCTGGGATCATTCATTTTAAAAGCTCCCATCTTCCCTCGGCTTGGCAGCCATTAATATTCCTGGGTGTTAATTGAGCCTGCAGCTTCAGTCTGTCTTGCAGTGGGTGTTTAACGCATTTTTGGATTCAGATGTTTTCAGACTGGGTTTATCTTGGTTCACCAGTCCAAAAAATTATCATTCCTCTTGCAGTGCTGTGATCACTGTTTTGGTTCCAAATTCCAATGGCGAGACGTCTGGTATCTGATTTAGAAAGATGATGACTTTGGTTCTGTTTGCTTTGAACTGAATTGTTGTTGATCTTTTTTTCTGTCTCTCCTTCTGTCTCCCCTTTTTAGAAAAGTGTGATGAGGCTCTGTCTACGCCGCTCCCTCACAATGCCTTCAGCAGCTCCTCAGTGTTCTTCAATGGCTACGCACCTGGATATGCCAAGCTCAACAAGAGAGGAGGTAAAGAGCCTCACAACAAGGACACCCAAAACACCTTTCACACAGAGAAGTGGACGATACAACAAGAGTGACAAAATGGAAAGAGAGAAGGAGGGAGAGAGAGAGAAAGTGAAAAAAAGAAAGAGCGAGGAAAGGGATGACTCAAAGGGGGAAACCAATACATGGGTGGAAGGAGAGAGAGTGGAAGTCAGAGAAAGTGAGAGTCAAAGAGAAGGAGACAGAAAGAGGAGAGATAGAGAGAGAGAGAGAGAGAGAGAGAGAGAGAAGGGGTGACTCAAAGGGAGAAACCAATTGACGGACAGAGGAAGAGAGAGTGGTAGTCAGAGAAAGGGATAGTCAAAGAGAAAGAAACAGAAAGAGGAGAGAGAGAGAAAGAGAGAGATGGAGAGAAAGAGAGATTAAGAGAGTGTGAGCTTTTCCAGCTCCTTGGTGGGCTTGTGTGCATGACTGGCAGGAGACAGGTGAAGCCAAGCATTGCAATACTTTCACTCTCATTACAATACTCCAATAAACACTGAAGTTTTTTTTCTCTCTCTCTCTCTCCACCGAAACTTCAATTTCACAGGTGCTCGGGCATAATACAGTTTCATGAGACTGACTTCTCCACACTTCTGTTTGTACTATTCCACTCTGCAGTTATTACTTTATTGAGATAACGTTTTCGGGGAGAAATCCATTGTGTAAATTGCTTCATAGGAGAGCCTCATCCAATTACTTGGAATACGGAGTGTACAAAGCCTTTGTGCTTTAATTAATTGAGCCAAAATACAGACAACAAATGTGACAAAGACTTTCATTTGAGGAGGCTGATGAGATTTGTTCTTGTTTGTCTTCATTATACTGTTTGGATCTCACTCAACCTTTGAACTTGCATGGCAAAACCGACAGA
>JASCQY010000057.1:15690554-15695554 GCA_030264315.1 Sardinella tawilis | reverse complement strand
GCTTTCCCTGACATTTAGATTAGCAACATCGCTAACTAGCACTAAATTATGTAATGTTTGACTTCTTTCCTGCTAACTTTTTTCCTTTTTTTTTTTTCTTTCCACTGAACATTTTTGCATGCTGAGCAGGCAAGGAAGCTGAAGAGGAATAAAGGGCTCTCTTTGTACTTTGGCCAGATAGATCCACTATTGTTTGATGCACTTGGTACCCTCATTAATTTGTCCGTGTCGAGCGTTTGGTAGCACCGCTCTCCTCAAGTAGTTGAAAGTACTACCTACTTCTTTCTTCTTCTTCCTTTTTTTCCTTCCTCATACATCACCCTGGAAATCGCTGGTGCCGCATACCAATGCACTTAAGGTAATTCAACCGGTCGCTCGAGAGAATTATACAGTCCAGGCGACTTCCGCCGCGTGCTAAAAGTACGGATACTGTAATCAGGCCAGGTTTCATATTATCATAACGTCTGGTGACGGGCAGGTGAAAAAAAGAAATTCATATTGCATTCAGAGGAACAAAAATCCACTTTGCTTTTTGCTTTTTTTTTCCCGAGGGCTTTCGCAGGAAAATCTCCTCTGATCTTCAGGTTAAAAGGCGGGAGGAGGCGCAGCCCATGAAAGACAGGTGAACATGAAAAGGGGGCGCCTGCCAGGAAACGGTGGACAAGTTTCTCATTTGTTTCCCCAATTACTGGCACTGTCCAAAAGTTAACATTGTCGTTCTTTGGGGAAGCAAGTCCCATACTGTAGTATATGTCGAGGTTACGCGTCTGGGATTAATGATGTCTTCAGCTGTCCGTGGTTGTTAAACTCAGAGGGACGTTTTCTTTCAAATGGCAGCAGTGTAGTGTCATAGCGCCATTTAACAAGCACAGTTAGAAAGAATGTCCTGAGGACTGATTCATTACGTTTCCACTACGCGCTGTCCTTAGAGGTATAATCGTGGGCTCATGCGGGATCAGACCAGACAGGACAGGTCGAGTGATTGAGAGACTGTCCGTTCTGTCCTGGATCCTGCTCTGAGGCATAAATGTCATGCCCTGTATCTACTGTGTGTGTGTCCTTTCTCTGCCCTTCCCCACCTGGTATGGCTTGCCTTATCGTCTTTGAACATCTGCCTCAGTGGCAGGCGAAGACCTGTCCCTCAGCTCGACCGCTGCTCCTTTCTGCAAGTGCAAAATCCATCTGTTTAGTCACACTGTACTCTCGTTCGTCCTTCGTCTGCTTAACATGCTGTCACTGTTTTTTTTTTCTTTCTTTCTCCCTTTTTTTTACGCTTCGCTCTCATTGGTCAAACAAGGCAAAGTCAAACAAATGATTCCTTTTTTTCCTTTTTTTCCACTTCCATGCCCATTTTATCTCTACTTGCCAAGCTATTTAAGACAGAATGCATGTCCTTCTCCCAGATAACATCATCACAACAGTATCTTCAGGTTGAATTGAGAGCTATTGACTTTTCAATGATATTCCCTGTTTATCAAGTCTGACCGACGCAAAGAGTAACGACCAAATAACAGGATGAGATATTGGATTGTTCTGCTGGTTATATCAGTCTTTATCAAGACACCCCTCCTCCCCTAACCTTCAACCCTAACTGGCTATTATGGTCGTGTGGCAAACTGTAAATGAACCACTACAGTTATTTTTAACCGCGCTTAGATGTTATTCTACAGCTCACACGCTGCTGTGTGCCACAAACTGTATGTCCTCTCACTTGGGTGGGAAGAAAAGAGAATAAGAGCCCATTGGCACAAGTCCTTGAAAAGCTTCTTGCCGAAGGACACTTTGCAGTCACTTTTTCAAATAAAAACTCCATTCGAACAGAATCCTGACTGTAGGCATGACGGTGCTATTTTTCAACCATTAGGCTATTTATAAGCAGTTCAGCTGGCAAGGCTTGGCTGACTCTCAGTCATCACTCTCAGAAGTGTGTTGCAGTGGATATTTGTCACAGTCCTCTCGCCGTCATCCACTATTCAAAGAAACACAAACATGATTTTCCGGAGTTGAAGCACAGGCAATAATGCTGTGTTGTTATGGTTCCAGGGGCCGGTGGATGGTCTCCACTCGATACCGATCACTATCAGTGGCTCCAGGTGGACCTAGGAATCCGGCGACAGGTGACCTCTGTAGCCACCCAGGGCAGGTACAGCAGCTCAGACTGGACGACACGCTACAGACTCCTCTACAGTGATACAGGACGCAACTGGAAGCCATACCACCAAGACGGAAACATATGGGTAACTAACGCTCTCTCTCTCTCTCTCTCTCTCTCCCTCTCTCTCTCTCTCTCTCTCTCTCTCTCTCTCTCTCTGTCCATGTATTTCTCAGATTAAGTCAAATCAATTCACTGTATGCCTCATTGGCATGGATTAATGAAACAATTTATGTCAAAGATTAGTGTAAATGAGCATTTTTGCAGAATTATAGAAAAATGAAAAGAAAGAAGTGTTTAATTCATCAAATCTATCCGTATCTACAGTATGTATGTATGTATGTATGTATGTATGTATCTATCTATCTATCTATCTATCTATCTATCTATCTATCTATTTACTTTATCTATATCTATACATATATCCTTATTCATTAATGGTGGGTATGATGCTGAGATTGAATTCAAATGACCATGTAATTATTTTCAGCCCACTCAGCTACTGTTTGGTGGCTCAGATGAAGTGACTGAGCAGATCCAGGGCTGTGATAGAGGTTGTTTTACAGTGGTGTGCAATCATCTGCCGGGGCAGAATGGTCATTGCCACATACTAATAAGGTGTGACATTTCGTTTCACCTTTCATTGACTCTGGCTTTCAGAGGCAATTCAGGTTTGAGACAAAAATAAACTGGGTGCTGGGAGATCCAGAAATGCTATTCCCTTTATCTCAGCTACAGACTATAGACGAGTGGAAGCATATGGAAGTAATAGGCTATTGGGTTGTTGTTTGTCACTACTGGTATAAACAATTCTAACATCACAAAAAAAATCCTTTATGCAGTTATATGCTAGTATTAGTTTTAGATGCTTTTAGCAAAAATGTACTGTATATACATCTTCCCAAATACGCTATGAAAGAAAGTCGTAATGGTAACACTTTACGGGAAGGGTACATGAATTATCATGAATTCATGCATGAATTACTGCATGATTCTAGCCTGGGAATACCCATGCTGCCTTGCGCGCTCATTCCGAACTGCACGGCAGCCTGGAGCCTGGCCGAATTTTTTGCATGAATTTGGGACTCAATCACACAACAGGGAGAGATGGCAAGACGATGGGCGAACTTTTGGACAAACGAAACCTGAAATCCCATACGAGAAAATGTATAGGTGGTCCCCAGACTAAATCTCACTTGAGATTTAGCCCACAATCTCACTTGAGATTTAGGCTGGTGTTAGCCAGGCTAGCATGATTCATGCATTAGTTCATCTCTGAATATCTCATGAATCATCAGGAATTAACATGAATCATTAGGAATTAACATGAATTCATTATTTGTCATTAATGACCTCATGCATAAATAACAAATGATCTTAAGCATTAAGTACTGTTTGTACATCATCATGAATCCTGATGAGCAACTAATTTTTCATTCATGTAAATTCCCCATTTTTGCCATCAGCACTTATCAGTGGTAAATAGCCTGCTGACAACTTTAGCTGAGGGGGCACAAATATGATGAGCTTATAAAGAAATAATGCTTAATTCATGATGACATGTTTGCATGAAACGGGATACAGGGATACTTAAATATTTCCCAAATAAAAATATAAAATATTCATCACAATTCATAACATTCAGTAAGCATGAATTCATGACAATTCATGTACAATCACCCCATTTTTATTTCCATGAACAGCAATGTAGAGAATTTTGTCAGAAAACGAGAAAATCAGGATTCATGATGATGTACAAACAGTACTTAATGCTTAAGATCGTTTGTTATTTATGCATGAGGTCATTAATGACAAACAATGAATTCATGTTAATTCCTGATGATTCATGAGATATTCAGAGATTAATTAATGCATGAATCATGCAGTAATTCATGTATGAATTCATGATAATTCATGTACCCTTACCGTAAAGTGTTACCAAAGTAAAATGTCATAATCCATTGATAAGGTTTCTATGTGGCTCATGCAATACAAAACCTCACCCATGACAAAGTAAGTTGCGCAATTTGTGATGAAATGCATCTGACAGATAGAGTGTGTGTGGATCAACCAAACCACACCGAGGGTGTACCCAGTGGATCAAACAGTTGCTCGTCAAAGGAATGGTGGAAAACAAGAAGGATTTGAAAGCCCACTCTTTGTGCCTCAGCTTTGTGTGTGTGGGCTTCCCCACCCACTTGTTTGATTGTCATCAGGGGCCTTACTCAAACCTTCCTTAATGAACCCATGTTGATGTGAGTCACAGCACACACACACACACACACACACACTCTCCCTTTTTCCTCCTCAAGACGTCCGGGTGGTGATGATGGCACTGGGTAAATGAGGGCTGAAGCTTTCAAGCCTTTTTAAACAAGAAAAAAAAACAACAACACACAGCCCGATTTTCAAGAAATCAGACACATATGAATATGTGCTCAAAAACTGTCCATGAAAGGAATCAGCAAGCAGCCTGGTAGACTACACTTTTTCCTGTGTCTTTCTTTGAAAAGGCTCTGGATACCCATGATAGGCAAACATTTACTTGGTGGTGGTTGGGAACTTTGTGGGAAATTTTAACCTATTGATTCTGTCTTAGATTTATGTTTACTGATTGGTTGCAACAAAATCTAGTTGGGCAAACTGAAGCCTACCACTACGGAAGCAACTGCACCCTGATGTACTGTAATGCAGTAGCAAGTAGTGTATGTGAGTAGCAAGAGTTGTTTTCCCTTGTGACTGTATAGTGTGTGTGTATGTGTGTGTGTGTGGTGTGTGTGTGTGTGTGTGTGTGTGTGTGTGTGTGTGTGTGTGTGTGTGGTGTGTGTGTGTGTGTGTGTGTGTGTGT
>JASCQY010000057.1:15666751-15679104 GCA_030264315.1 Sardinella tawilis | reverse complement strand
AAGTTAAACCTGATAAACTAAAGATAATAAGAAAACTATTTTAACGAACTTCAAGGTTAATGAAGTTTACCACAGACAATAATAGCCTACCAGTTTCTTTAGCTGTCTGTGGAAGCATACTGTATTAATCTCCTCTCCAGTGTTGACTTTTTATAAAACAAGACCAATAAGGCTTAAAAAAATCCTCAGAAGAATTTCTCATGAATTCGCTGTGTAGACCTAATAAGCGAGCTATAATTCCTTGCAATAGACAAGACAATGTCTAGGCTATGGCAGGTTGCAAAGATAGTCTTGAAAAAATGTCTTGAAAACAATTAGTGTAAATTTGTATTATTATTTGTGGAAGAATCGTTAAGGGTTTTTTAGGCTACAAGCTCAGGTTAGTTGTAGGCTAATAGTCTCCGAGACATTGTGTATCTTTAATTAGGTCACTATTGGATCTTTTCCAAGTACAGTAGCTTAGTCTTTACGACTCAGAGGTTTAGGCATTAGCCTCATGAATATAAAAGTTTCAGACAATAAATGAAAAACAAAACAAGAAAAGGCTATTTAAATTATCTGTTTAAACTCTGATGTGGGCAGTAGTACGGGCAGGTTCCACCAATTCCAGCCTACTCGCAGTCTCTCCCTCTGGCAAGAGTGCCATAACTCTGGCTGGAATCAAGTACAGTAATGCAAACTTCTCTCGTGACAATTCTTAAATTGTGCAATGTGCCCATTCAGATATAAAACGTACAATTGATATGTATTGCTGCAATACAGTACAGTTCATGAGGTTCCTTATAGCATGTAGCCTATGGTTATTCTAAGATTTCATGATAGGCTACTTACAGCTAGAACTAACCTACTGTAGGCTACTTATCTTTCCTCAATTTGTAGGCTACAGTATTAGCCTACAGCAATCTACTGTATGCTGCTTGTCTACCAAATCAGAGGATAAAGGGTGGGATTTATAAGCATCAAATTGATTCATGTTTACTGTAGGCCTAATAAATTGCTGTAATTTTCAGATTATCCATGTGAAATCTGTCCTTGAACGTAACATGACCAACACATTTCCAATAGCAACACCACAGGGCTAAATTGAGGGTCTGGCCATAAAGGCTATAAAACTTTTATGTGCGCATGTAATGCTTACACGTATCAATCAGTGTTGAGACAGGGGTCAACATTCGTCTGCCACACTGCTGTAAGCAAGAGGGCTTTGTCAGCAGGTGGGAATGGGCTGCAATTTCCCCTCCCGCCACACTGTAGTTTATCAAGACCATCCAGCTGCAGTTTATCTGGGAATTGAACCACACTTTACAGAGAGCAATCTCACGCCCAGTCACTCAACTCATCATTTACCTAAAATGGGCATGACACCCAATCGCCTGTGAGCCTCGCATCGACTACACCCCCTATGGTTCAGAGTCAACCAAACTCTCTGCCCACCACTGTTTCCTCTTTTTATTCTCCCTCTCTCGCCTTCCCTCTCTCCCTCACTCTCTTTCTCCCTCTCTTTCCTTCCCCTTCTTTCTCTCTCTCCCTTTCTCCCTCTCTCCTTCCCTCCCTGTCTCTCTCTCTCTCTCTCTCGATCTCATCCTCTCTTCTGCATCCTTTTTTCCAGGGTCGGATGTGATTAACTTTGACGGCCAGGGGGTGATCTCGTACCGCTTCAAAATGAAGAAGATGAAGATCCTGAAGGACGTCATCTCCCTCAAGTTCAAGACGTCGGAGAGTGAGGGCGTGATCCTGCACGGGGAGGGCCAGCAGGGAGACTACATCACCCTGGAGCTGCGAAGGGCCAAGCTGCTTCTTCAGATAAACCTGGGTCAGACTTTCTCCAGGGCCATCTGTGCTCTGCTTACCCCCTCTCCCCTCCCCCACCCCCCATTCCCCCCATATCAGTCTCTACATTACTGCGTGTGTCAGGCAGGGCTGTCAGGGAAGGGATGATGGGCTAGGCTGATATGTTTCTCCTCCAGAGCCCCCAGTGACTGTCTTCTGGAGCCAGGCGGTGGTGTGGCAGTTGGAGAAGGAGGGAGAGAGTGGGGTGTTTTGGTGGGGGTCTCGGTGTAGTTTAGTGTAGTGGAGGGATGATGTGCCAGGGTGGTGTGCTGCATGTGAATTTCTTAAGGGGTGATGGATAGCCTTGAACTACTCTGTGTCGGTCAGGCCTGTGCAATATTCAGAATTTTAGAATAGAATAGACTAGACTTTTTTTAGAATAGAATAGACTTTTATTCAGTTCAGGAATTGCAAGTATGAAATTTGAAAATTTGAATTTCAATTCTGCATTCTGTTAGCTCAATTCAAATTTGTAGTTCAATTTCAAATTTTTCACTGTCTGTGTCTGTGGGTAATCCAGAGACTAGATACTAGATAGATCTGAATCTGACATCTGACATCTCAATATGCACAATGAGCTAAAGTTATCTTGCAACAAGCTAGTGTAGTGTAGTTGTAGCCACAGCAGTGTTTATTCTTTATGATATAAAGACCTATTTTACTGTAGAAAAAATATCAAAATTCTGCCCATTTATAAGGTTCGCTGAGGTTGATCTGCTAAAATATGAATTTCTGTGTTTTCACTAGAGAAAGCTTGCCCCACAACAACATTACAATTCCTTTTCTGTTCTCTGTGGTGCTGGGGCAATAACTCCTTGTTATTTGGCTGTCTGGACAACAGGTAGCAATCAGTATGGCTCGATCCTCGGCCACACGTCAGTGACGAGTGGCAGTCTCCTGGACGACCATCACTGGCACTCGGTGGTGATTGAGCGTTACCGCAGGAATGTCAATTTCACCCTGGACCAGCACACGCAACACTTCCGTACCAATGGGGAGTTCGACCACCTCGACCTGGACTATGAGGTAAAAAGTGCTCTTGGGATGAGAAAGAGAATGAGGGGGCACACTGCTGTCAAACATGACCTCCGGCTAGGTTTGCAAGCACGGCCTCTGACAGACAGAATACTGACCATGAACAGAGATCCCAAAACACAAAACAAATCCAGACTGAGAAAACAAGGACGAAAACAGCCGTTTAATGAATACTGACAAATGAAACATACAGTAACCTTGTTTTTTTATTCTTGTACTTTTTAAAAAATGTCTTGCACCAAATTCTTACATGATTTGTCTAATAAGGAAATTAATTTAAATCCAATGATTGGATGAATGATGTATAAGTAATGTTTCCCTATTCTAATTGTGGTATGTCCATATACAATCATTAAGAAAATTATTATTAACTGTAAAAAAAAATATTCACCTCTCTTGCATTTCTTAAGGAGGTCATTAATTAGTTCTCAACAATGCAGAGGTTGTTATAGGGTTCATAAGGAGTAGGCTAAACCTATACAGTAGATGTTACACTTCCTTTTGAAGAATCATTGTTCTCATGCAAGGCTTTTTGTCATGATCAGTGTAAGACACTTGGGATTTTGTCCCATGTTAGTATGTGGTGATACCACGGAAATAGCATCTGCCCCCAAACACTGTCTAATCCTTTGCAGCAATTTCTTGTGGGACGTCGACATGATCAAACAGCTGAATTGAATACAAATTGTTGTAACAAATGTTTTGACAGGATGTAAAGTGGGAGATGTGTATTTTGAAGAGGTTGCGAGAATTAAAAGAGAATGTTTGTGATAAATTGCAAATAACCTCATCATTAAATACCCTAAGAGAATAAATTGGCTAATGTGGTCAAAGATTAATGGAGTCCAGTTAAAAGTCCATCTGTTAATCTGATTGGCCTGGAAATAAATCCATCGGCGTTCCCAAACCACTTATCTGCACTGCCACTGAACTAGGGACCACTTTAGTAAAACAACAGCCTAATAGACTTCATTAGATACATTTTGATAGTTTCAGTTCAAGTGGATGTTTGAATACTGATCCAATGGTATCTTTCTATATTCAAGGTACTGTATGGCAATAGAACTCTCTAAAATATTCTGCTCTTAAAAGACGTCTTCTCCTATACTGGGCGGCTAATGCACATGGCTGGCGTGCTAGTACCCTGGAATTGAGGGTTTGGATCCTAGCTGCCACCATTGTGCCCTTGAACAAGGCACTAAACCCTAAGTTGCTCTAGGGGAAACTGGCCCTGAAGTACTGTACTGTAACTGATAGTTGGCAAATGTGGATAAAAGTGTCTGTTAAATGCATACATGTTCTTTAAAACCTTCAAAACCTAAATCTTTATTCTTGAAGCTCCATCTAGGCTCATAAGAAAGCTAGACACAGCAACCAGACAAACGCACGAGATGCAGAGACACACACAGAGAGAGAGAGAGAGATGGAGACTAAGAGGCCAGTTTAAATAATCTTCTCCAAAGGTCACGGAGGAAGTCTGAATGCGTTGTCCGACGTGTTTGACGTGCTGTGGCGCTCCTCTCTGCTCTCTTGTCTGCAGCTGAGTTTTGGAGGCATGCCTTACTCCGGCAAGCCCATCACCGGCGGCAGGAAGAACTTCAAAGGCTGCATGGAGAGCATCAACTACAACGGTGAAAACATCACCGACCTTGCCAGGAGGAAGAAACTGGATGTATCTAGCTTTGTGAGTCTTGTTTTTTTTTCCTGCTCCTGTTTTCTCTCTATTTCCGTTTCTCTTCTTTACATTCTTCATCTCCTTCATCTCCTTCTTTCTTTTTTTTTTTGAAAAATGCATGCGTGTTATCGTCCAAAATCAATTTACTCTAAACCCCTACAAAGAAATGCAGTTTTATTGAGTGGGTGAGGAACAGATTTAATTGAGTAATTAAAGCCTCTCAGGATCACAAACATGTATTGCTGACCCATTCATTCTTTGTTGAGATCACCTCCCAAGGCTAAAGTGGGGTGAGGAATCCCAGTGAATTAAAGGATTTTAGGCAGCAATCAAACTCACTGCCCTCCAAAAGCTCTTTTTTTCTCCTGATGGAAAAGAAGGGTGATGTTTGCAAGAACGAATGAAATAGCCCTAAACCAGTTGTGTTAGGCCTATAGGTAGTATAGTGCATATTTTCTAAGCAATTGGTGCTTTGTATTTTAAAGCTCACTAAATAAATATACATAAATTTGATTCCTTAGTCCTGTATCAAAGGTCCTTGATTACAAACATTAAGTGCTGTAAGATTGCAATTGACATATGTGATCCGTTTACATGGTAAAACTGTGTCCAATGTGTCAACATTGTATATCTTACCGTGGCACCCATAATGAAACTCAAGAGCATCTCAGTCATCCCTGTTCTTCATGGCAGATGTTACATTTTAAAAACATTAAGGTGTCACATTTAACATTAAGACTCACCTATAGTCTGTGAGAGAATATCTGTTTGCATTCACCCTGTATACTCCTTTCTGTTTACTTTTTGATTTCCCACGAGTCATTTCAAAAACCATCAAGCTATGAATGAAATGAGGCAGATAGGTTGTGCGAAAATACATAGATACACGTCTTGTTCTGAACCTCACATCACATCACATCACTTCACGCCATGTTTAAAGGAAATTCTGTGCATGGGCAAAAGTTGTAAAAAGCCTGCCAAACACCAACTCCACAGGACAGCTGAAATCACAGACTGCTCGCCTGTCTCAACACTGGCAAAATTACTCATTTGCCTCTATAGCCAGATGTTGGCCAAATCAAATTTTGTTTTCATATTCAAGTCAAATATTGCCAGATAGACTACTGCAGTGATGAGAATCAGAAACACCTACATCATGATAAACCACTCACAAAGCAATGAAGATTCACATTAGGCACATCATGCACTATGTTTTTACACTAATTCGTCATAATTAAATATACAGTAAGGCATTTGGGTATTGCAGATATGTCACTGTCAGTCTATGTATGATGCACCACTTATAGTTGGCCTTATAGTCAACACGTCTCAGTATGTACCCAGTACCCAGTGATATTTTACCAGCCGGTTGTTACTCAAAGCACACAAAGCAGTTGGGGTCGTCTGTACTCCAAAAGCAAATATTTTACAGTTATCAAAGTTACCCTAGGGCTACACTGGATGTGGAAATGTTAAAGTCAGGTCATGTAAAAATTACATTGAAAAGACTAGTATATTTTTTTTAGAATGTTTTTAAAACATCGCTGCCTTGTCTGGTGTAGACAGTTGCATTTACTGCCAAGGAAGTTAATATCCTTAATGCATCCAGTGTGGCCTCCCTGTCAGTATCGTACTGTATGAATGGTAAAAGGTAAAGGTAAAAGCAATATGCAGTATAGCCTACTGTATGTACTTGGTTGACCTCCTTTGCTTAGGATTCCTCTCCACCTGGACATTTTCTCCCCTGCAGTTTGCAGTCACAGCACAATATGTCACACCACATTTGGCTAATCAATTCCATCAGGAGCTGCAGAAGGGCACATCTCTGTGGATACTTCTAGACGACACGTACACACCCTTCCCCTCACACACACATTTACAAAGCACACGCACACACACACATACACAAACACAGATATGAAACCACATACAAACACATACACCCACACACACATAACACACACACATACAGTACACACACACACACACACAAACACACATACACACACACACACACACACACTCTCTCTCTTCACTATCTCTCAAAGCAGTGGCCATGCTGTAGCATCTTTCCTAGAGATCAGTGGCCAAGTGCTCTTTCCACATGAGAGCGCCCTTTGCAATTGAACTCAGCGAGTAGGACCACTTCAAGGTGCCACTTCCCACCCACCGACTAGCCAGTCAGGCAGCATCTGAAGACACGGTAGGGTACTGTATACCTACTGAGCACTAGGACTTTATAGTGCCCTCTTGCACTGGATCAGGTTGAGAGCATCGGCATACTTAGCTTTAGGTTTGTGCTTGTTTCTGCTTGTTTTCACCGCAGGTGGTGAACTATACTGTATGTTTTCCAAGACGGCCCATACATGATGCATTTTAAGGAAATGATTGTCCCCCAACTGTGACGATCACGAGCAATGCGTGCATTGGTTTATCACCGCACCGGCCGTGATGTTACAGTGAACTGAACAGTTTGTAAAAAAAAAAGTCTTAAAGATAATAGCCCTGTCTCTGTGTTCCCTGGAAACCTAAAATAATTTACCTGTTCCAAAGCAATTTTGAGTTGGCCCCTGTCCAGGAAGTGATGTTTCCAGATAATATACATGGTAAGCCAAGAATAAAAAGCTTTGATTAGGTTTTCAACTGAATTACTTCATCCAGGTGGATAAATTTGAAAATTACAACAGCCATTTTAAAGAAGCTTATCAAGCCCAGAGCAGATATGTATACTTGGAGGAGCTGATGTAGAGTTATGTTCAGCAATTTTATTCAACATATTTTCAGAGCAACTTGTGAAAATGCTAACTAGAATTAGCTCAGCCAGAGTTTGTATATATGTGTGTACTGTATGTAAAATGCATAAACTCATCACAACACATACTACATGTAAAGTTATACAGTATTATAGACCGTTGATGAAAGAATTTGTTTTGACAGATATTTACAGTATGACCAGATATCATACTGTATCATTTGATAATGTGCCTACAGTAGATGAAGTCAATATGATGCTTTAGAGAATGTTCTGTGACAAGTAAACATTATAGTATTGAAAGGTGCTTCTTTTATATCAGTAGAAGTGCACTCAGTTCTGGGGTGAGGCAGATGTTGATGTGCAGTCGCAAACCGTCACAAAACCACTCTCACTTGAAAGGATTTGTATTTCATGGTGTCTCTTTTAGACAGTGACAAAAACATTATCAAGGACATGTGTGATTATGATGCACAATTCACAAACACTGCAAAAGAAAAACACACAATGGCATTTGTCTCTTTTCATAGGGAAATCTGAACTCTTCCCCTCTTTCTCTTTTCTTTCTTTCCCTCCTCTTCCCTTCCCTCCTCTCTTTTCTTTTCTTTTCCTCTTCTCTTCTCCTCTCTTCTGTCCCCCCCTTCCCTCCCCTCCTCTCTTTTTTCTTTTCCTCTTCTCTTCTCTTCCCCTCTCTTTCCTTTTCCCTCTCTTCTCTTCTCTTTCTCTTCCTCCTTTTTTTTCTTCCCCTCTCTTCTCTTCCCCTCTCTTCTCTTTTCAGCGCAACCTGACCTTCACCTGTGTGGAGTCCCACACGTTTCCCGTCTTCTTCAATGCCACCAGCTTCCTGCAGCTACCCGGCAGGAAGGAGCACAACATGGTGTCCGTCGGGTTCCAGTTCCGGACATGGAACCCCAACGGCCTGCTGCTCTTCAGCCCACTAGCAGACGGGATGCTGGAACTGGTCCTGAACGACGGCAAGGTCAGCGTCCACATCAACGTCACGCAGAAGAAAAACACACGGATAGACATCTCCTCAGGTAGGTTCCTGTCTACTGTATGCACATGCACGTTCCCTCCATCAGACCATAATGAGATACGCATCTGGCAATATTACATTGCACGCCCCTGTTCACATGATTCATCATCACTATCCTCCATGTCTTTCGACACATATACTGTACTGTACATGTAAACGCATTCAGACATAAGCGTGTGTTTATTATGGAGAGGTTGCCTTCACTGCCAAGTAGCACCAATATAAACCTGCGCTAAAGGCATAAAGAGAGCGTATCGTACGGCACAAAGACGCAGCGGTGCCGTGGGTATAAGCGGCATATCCCGCTACACGTCTTGCCCTTGAGACAAAAGAGCTTTAAGTGTCGACAAAGCTATGCTATGCTTTGGCACATTGCGCTTTTGGCACCTCTTCCTCCAATATCACCTTCCCACAGTAACTTAATGCCTCCTCGTCATCCTCACAAACTCTCTCAGGTAAACACACACACACAGGCATACATTCACATTGACATTCTCTCTCTCTCTCTCTCTCTTTCTCTTCCTCTGTTTTAACACACCCTAATGGCCCATTAGTAAGTTGATAGGTCCTTTTACATTGTTAAGTTGCAGGCTAATTGCGTTCCAGCTGTTTAGAACCCAGCCTTACTTTAAGGGGAGGTGAATTGACCTCATTGCTCTGAACTCTGCCCCGACTTTGTGGAACTAAAAAGGGAATACTTTACGCCAAGCACCCAGTGACCACCTGAGCAATGACCATTGGGACAGGATTAGGGAGGATTAATCCATTAATCGATTTGTTGTCAATGGTTTAATTAATCCACAACTATTTTGGTGAGTGACTAATAGCTTGTGCCATTTTTTAAGCAAAGTACTTTAGAATCCTCAAAGTACCTCTAGACATCAAGGCATTTGATGTCTAGAGGCATTTGACTTGGGAAATACTAACCAACTTTTTTCTGCTATTTTCAACCATTTCATTATTTTTGACAACAAAACAATTAATCAAGGAAATATACTTTGTTGTAAATGAACACTTAGATCTATTAAGATTTCTTATAGATCAAATTGGTGGTTTTCAAATGAGCATGACACAGGTATTTTATGCCTGGTCTCTCACTATACCGCACTTTCTCTCTCTCTCTCTCTCTCTCTCTCTCTCTCTCTCTCTCTCTCTCCACCTCTCCATAACTGCAGTGTTTTGCGACTGAATATTTTAGTCAGAGGAATATTAAAGATGTTTATTCATTTGCCAGCACAGCAGGAGTTTTCTGTCAAATTGACGGAGGCCCCGCAGAAGCCAAATTGATTCTTTTTAGCATATATTTTCCAGCAATCACTATGTGGAGCGCAGTTCCATTAGCGTAAACATTCAGCTTATGAAATCCTTAACTTCAGCAACTTTCATAGTGCCTCATGCAAGACCTGGCTGTTTTGGTTTCTGATTTACAATGCTGTCATGGTAACATGTATGCAAAGACTATAGTACTAAAGCAACACTATGGATTTTTGGAGTAAAGCTTGTGGCCCAGCTACCTAAGACACACAAAACATTTAATAGAGATGCACAATGTACTGTATGTCCTGTAAGACGGGACTGGTGGGAATAACATACATTTATATGACTATATGCCATCCAGATTATTTTAGAGATGATACCGAAAGGAATTGTCAGATAGAAGAAATGTCATATAGTCTTACTTTAGTGTAATATACCGTAGACATTGGAGTACTACTACATGGATAACTCTCTAACTCTATCCTACAAACACACACAGACACACACGCTCAACACACTCAACCTAGTCCAGAGGCACAACTTAAGATGTAGTTAGATTTGCTTTCATTTAATTACATGTGAAAGGTCAATTAATCATCGCATTTCAACTGTCCCAAGCAGAAGAGAAAACGTGTCTGGCTCTCTGCCACAGAAAGACAGACATTTTCGCTTTGACCCCAAGGGATCATATATTTTCAGCTCCCCCCGGTCATAAAGTACGCCTTCTCGCTTTGCCTTCCCTATGTCATTGGGCCAGTGAACAGACTCCACATCGCTCCAGTCATTTCAAGGGTAGTTAGTCCGTCACGTTAAGAATGTTTAAAGCAGTTGTTTCATGCCGCTGTCCATCTTCACGGGGGTCTTCCATGGTCTGCCTGCTCGCTAAACGGTGGCCACTCCCTTAATGGGGTCACATATCTATTTTGCGCTGGTCGCATGAAATTGGCCCAGTGGGTATGACTGGAGATCTTAATCAGGCATCCAAATGAGCCTCCTAATAGTCAGTGGTGAGCCAGGGACCTGAGGGGAAGGCCTGTGTAATTGCTACATCTATTTGACTATCATTACCACGCGGACTCACCTTCTCCTTTAGTCCAGCATACGCTCTCGCAAGGGGGATCGCCTTTTATTTGTCAGAGTAATGAATTACCAGAATCAGGAGAGATGGCTGTGGTTGGGACTGTTGTTTTGGGGCTTTATCTCTCGCTCTCAGTCTCTCTTTACCTCTGTCTGCCTCCCTCCCTCTCTCTCTCTCTCTCTCTCTGTGTCTCTCTCTTTGTCTTTCTCCCTCTGCCTCTCTCTCTCTATCTCTCTCTGTCTCTCTCTCTTTCGCTCCTTTTCCCTCTGTCTCTGTATGCTGGTCTGTGAGTGAGAGATACAGTATATGTACGTGTGCTTGCCGAGGAGCGAAAATAATCCCTCTTCCTCAGTGGTCTTGCCTGCAAGAAGCTCAGAATCGGTCCAAACGTGGTCTTTGCTCCTTTGAAATGCATCGCTGATTCCCATGGATGCAAGCTCGTAGAACTAGAAAGGCAGATTTTGCATGATATCAGTTTAGTGCTTAGAAGCAGAGTGATATCTACAGCAGGCAGGTATGTTAGTGATTATCGTTTCTCTCTCCTCTCTGTGTTTTGTGTTGGCCAGAGGGGATTAGGAGTGTGTTGTGAATATCATAAGAGCTGTAAAACATTAAATCTTAATTTTGTGGGAGCTGATAGCATCTAGTGATTGCATCCCCCAGTAATGGATAATTAGTCATAATTAGGTGGTGGTACACCAAGGTTGTTGCCATGGAAATGTGGCCACTTCTCATCCCCGTCAAGAGGAAGCCGCGACTTTTCATGATGCTGTCTAACTTTCTAATTTTGCAGTGCATTCATACAGCATGAAAAAAGATGGCCTTAACACACGCACACACACACACACACACACACACACAAACACAAACACACCCACTCCTAATAATGCTGCATATTGTATAAATCAGCAGAAGATGTTAAGTAGTATGATATTTGGCTCCATGTCACAGACAATTAATACTTGACGACATATTATTAGTCTAGCTTTGAATTGGTGCGTATATGACTTGTCATGTGGCAGAGCCAAATTAACGCAGTCCCTCAGAGTTCGATTGAAGCTTTTTTTCCCAGTAACCCAAAGTAATGAGGGAGCTGTTTCTCATCACAACGCCATAGCTCTTTCAATTCCAAAGCTAAAATGGACAGGCCAGAAGATGACTGGCAGTGATTTTTCACTTCAGAGACATGTGTGTCTTGAGAACAACACACAACACTCTCTCGCCTCGCTCTCTCTCATTCACACACACACACACACACACACACACACACACACACAAGCATGTGCACAGACACATACACACACATACTGTAACACACACACATACACACACACACAAGCGTGCACACACACACACACACACACACACACACAAGCATGTGCACAGACACACACACAAACAAATGCGCACACGCACCTACACACAAACACAAACAGTGAGAGCTGTCAGCCTGATGAATGATATGGATGAAGAGGTTGTTTTATGCCATTTATTATAGTATAATTGGGATACATATCTACACAAACCAGTTATTCCTGTACACCTTCAGCTAGGGGTGGGCGATATGGCCTAAAATTCATATTGCGGTATAATTTCAAGCATAGACGGTATGACGGTATATATTGCGATATATTCAATATAACTTTAAAATATAATCTTAAATGTGTAGTATTGATCAGGAGATCAATTG
>JASCQY010000057.1:15610732-15621173 GCA_030264315.1 Sardinella tawilis | reverse complement strand
CCCCCCCCCCCCCCCCCCCCCCCCCCCCCCCCCCCCCCCCCCCCCCCCCCCCCCCCCCCCGGACCATACCTCACCCATCATCAATGTTAAGCATCCTCCTGGTTGATGCATGGTAGCCATTTTAGAGGAAAACGCTCCTTATGCACACTGCTCAAGCATCCTATGCTTGTCAGGGCATAGTCAGTGAATTACACTTGGGGATCATAAGGGTTCTAGATTAGATGGAATAACACTTCCATGTTTTTTGTGGGTATAAGGATTTGTCGCATACTGTAGCTCTATAGCACCTGGTGTTGGCCTTGCTGTTCAGCCTGCAGATTTCTGTTGCACTGTTTCATACGTCCATCCATTAAGATTGTAAAACAGCACAATTAGATCTTAGGTGATTGACGCTGGTGAAGAAAGGGCTGTGGAGATGCCCACATCTGTGCAGAGTCCATTAACGTCCGTTGCTGTTTGCGCTAACCCGGTAATGAGAGCGCGTTCGTCGAGCCCACAATGGCCTTCTCTTACACATAGCATGTGCTAGACTAGCCATCAAAAGACCAGGGTTCAGTGCAGAGCCCAGAGACTTGAAAGGAGCCAGATGTGTGAGTGAAATATCTGGTGATGGGAACTCCTCCGGGGGTTTCTATAATGGAGCAATCGCGCAAGAGCCCTGATAAGTGAGATTAAAAGAAGATGGAAGCGGCACACAAAAATTGTGGTTTTGAAGGATCTCCCCCTCCCCATGAACATTAATCTCAGTTTTTTTTTTTTTTCTTTTCTGAAATTTCTATTCTCCTAGGTTCTAATCAAGGCAAAGATCTCTCAGTCCTTTGAGATTGCCATCACAAGTATCCAGAATGCAGTATTTTTTGAGGACCATTTCCATTTCTATTTATTGAATCTTTTGAATGTGTTTGGTCAGGTTCAGGTAGAGATGCAGTGGAACAAAGCAAATAGGAAAATTGTTCCCCCGGGGAAACAAAAACTCAGTGAAACAAATTAACAAAGGAACAGAACTTGCCATTCTCCTGCTAGATTCGCTGATGGAATGCTCACTCGGCAGTAGAGAGAGAGAGAACGAAGCCGGACCACAGCAGTTCTCTTCTATATAGCTTTAAAAGAACAAGCATGGGAATTGGGAGGGAGATTTAATTACCTCTGAAATAACCGATATTCTGCTTTTCAACTGTCTTGCGCAGGTAGTTATATGAGGGTCAGCACAAAAGGCAGCCTTGCAATAAGACCATGTTGTATTTTCTCTCGCTTTCTCTCTCTCCAAAAGCATCAAATTACACCTGGCCGTTAAATTGAGCTTTCTGACTTTAGCCACCGAGAGGTCTGCAGTAATTACCTACCTTTCCATGTTCTAAAAATATGAGCGACGGCCACGGCTCGTAAAATGAAATGACAGGCTGTCCATCTTTTCCGCTGCATGAGCTGATGGCCTCAGTCACAGAGTAGTTATAATCTTTAATTCATTGGAGCTTCAGCACCACTGAAGTATTACACCCCAGCATTAGGCAGTCGGTTTGACACATCTAGTCAGGGTCTTCTTTTTTTTTTTTCATTTCAGTTCAAACCACAAGATTTTTTTCCAGGCTGAGGCACAATAATTCACACAATGCAGATATGGGGAATCAGCGTTTAGGCGGGTGGTATTTCATGAATTGTAAAAAAAAAAATATGGGGAGGGAGAGAGAGAGAAAGAGAGAGAGGGAGAGAGAGAGAGAGATTGAAATGCGGGCATCACCTATGGGTATCGAGGCAGCCCAGGGTGTTGAGACGTCCTATAGCCTCAGAACGGGAAGGAACAGAACGAGCTGGCGGATAAAAAGGCTTTGGGGCTGCCGCGGGAGACAATCTTCCCTGGCGCTGTCACCCCTTAGGCCCCATATTTCATCACAATAAGCCCTGGCTCCCTCATTTCCCTCAGTCGCCGAGTTCCTGGGCGCGGGGCGGCTGGAGGGGGGGAGAGAGAGGAAATGGCACGCGGCGAAGAGGATATGATGTCAACCCAGGGAGAGGGTCATGTTTCATGTTGTCAGAGGCACTTGGCAGATTACCAGTCGCGCAGCGGAGAAGACTTAACTTCATCCCGGGCAAGAGAGGCGCAGGAGGAAATCCTCTCACGGTTCAGACTCTCGGTCCTCGCTCGACGCGGAGATTGTGACCCTGCGGTTAAAATGCACCATCCACCACGGGGCCGAACACCACCAGTGCAGCAGACATTCTAAGGGTTTCTGCCACTCCTGTCATTCCAAGGCACTCTTTCTTTCTAACTGTGTCTCCCCCCCCCCTTTTTTTTTTTTGTCATGCGGTCACCTTTACAATCCAAGCCGGTAAGAATTCTATTTACTGACAAAAGGAAAGTGAAGGGCAATGTATTCACAGGAGAAAGTCATTTCAGAGGGAAAAGAGAGAGAGCCATCAGTCAACGAAAGTCTCCGTATTAGAGGAAAATATCATTCATGTTTATTCATGTCTGCACTCATTTACAATGGCCCAGTGCATACCAGAGCTGGAGAAACGAAAACAACAAAAAAAAAAAACCTGAACGCACCATGCAGGTGGGAGGTTCTGTGACGGAATTGTAGAGGAAGTCATCCCGGTCACCTCCACAATTGAGATATCACTACTCCCCATTGGGAGACTGTGTAGGGCCCTCAGGACACCCCCCCCACCCCACCGCACCCCCACCCGTGCCGGGGGTCATTTCCTTAGTAATTTACTTGACTCTGCACCATTACCCTTATCACCTGCGAGCATTCATTTAGCTCCCCCCAAATTTATAGAGCGCTTCTTAATGCCTTATGGGGTGCCTTATGGATTTGCTGCCTATTGTGTGTAGGCGAGTGTTCTCCTTTAAAGAAGGCCTAGCGGTGTCTGGCCAAGGTAATGGCATTCCTTGCGACGATTCATAGCTTAACGGTGAAAGGAATTTGGCTTGCCGCTCTGGAGAAATTCTTCAGAAGCTTGAAAGGGGGGGGGTAGAGACCTTCACCAAGGCCAATACGCCCTATCTTGCAATGTTAACGAGAGTGCAGGGACAAAACAAAACTGATCCAAACCTGTTATCGAGGTGTGCTCCAGAATTTAATGGGTTCTTCCTTTGCCAGCTTTTTAACCAAGTTTCGTGGAAATCGGCCTGTTTCACACAATCCTGCATGCAGACAAGCAAGCAAGCACACAGACAGACAGACAGATAAACAAACAAACAAACAACCAGAGCAAACCTTACACATCATCCCCTTGGCAGATGTAATTATTAATGACTTATCTGACCTCCATTCAACGTGGCCAAATGGCATGAGATGCCCTGGAGCAGTGATTACCATCACTGTAAAAGAAACCTTTAGCTCCTTCTGCCAAGGTCTTATGGTTGCATCACTACTGTAAAGGGAGCTGTGTGTTTACAGTAAGCCTGCGGTAGCTAGCTTCCAGCGGGCCAGGCGAATCATGTCATGCCCCTCATCACAAGCCAGTAAAGGAGCAGAGGCAGCAGGTACAGTAGCAGAGAGGTAAACAAAAGGTTTTCGTCAAGGTGACGGAGGCTTAGGGTGTCTGTGTAGCATGAAAACATTCATATGACTGAAAGATATTTAGTGTCAGGCAAGTGAGTGTCTGCACCAAAATAAAGCATGCTTCTGTGGTTAATTAAGTTTTACTCTCATAGACTTCTGCTCTTATATACTACCACTACTATCTGTCTGTGTAATGGTTGAGCCAATAGCATTACATTTCTTAATCCTTAATATTTAATCGTTAATGTAAAATTTAAATTGGAACAATTCTCTTGAGCTATTCTCCGGCTCTTATATATAATCCAATGGGCTACACTCAGACCATAAAGAGGACAAACAGTGTGTGCTGCGGCAGAGGTTAAGGCAGGGTATGGAACACTCCATACTCTCCATAGCACTATAGCAAGTGTTGTCAGAGTGTCAGGTTGATCGAGGACACGTCTGGCCGTGGTTTGGTTTTAGCCATGAAACTGGAGACTCATAGCCTAGAAATCTAGATGCACCCTTGCCATAGCAATACAAACATCAGTGGTCATGTCTAGGCACCCACATTTTTGCTGATTTAAGTACAACAAAATGTCCATTATTACTACAACAAAAACTGAACTGAAACTTCTGTACGCATTTCATATGGCATAAGAAACGTTTTTGCCTCATACTTAGACTATAGTAGACCGCCATAGTCGAGTCAATGTCTGGGAAACACTGAAATGGACCGATACATTGTGCAGAAAAATGCACAAAAGCAAACTGCAGGCAAACCATCTGACTGACGCCTGGTCTCCCACCCTCAAAGCGCATCACTCAGCTGGAGCACAAAATACAACACAACTGCTCTCGCGTCCCCCAGAGACAAACCACTGAAAGAATCTAACTGCAAGCTGACAGCATTCCCTTCCTCCAAAAAGCTTTCACTTTCCCACAGGGCTTGCTTTAAAAACTGGCACACACCAAAAAAAAAAAAAAAAAAAAACATGTTTTCAATATGTCAACATTTCATGGTCCACATCAAATGCAATTATACCAGGAAGTGTATTTCAGGAAAACTACAGACCTACACCACATAAGCTGCCATTTCACATTGAAAGTTTGTGAATTGAAAAGTGCCGTTTTACCCGTGCACTATGTGTTTAACTGAAGAGGCAATACCAGTACACTTAAAATGCAGAGAGCACTAAAACATGACCATGCAAATGAACAGTTAGCAAGACGGCAAAAGCTATTCATCTACAATACGTACTGTAGTCTGCATTCATTTTATTCCGTCAGCCATTTGTGCTTTTGCTTACTTTGATATGCATGAGGATCGTACGATTTCACAAGCTTTCTCTGCACTGCTGTTTATGCTTTGACATTTACATAATCGTCAAGAACAAACCAAGTCAAGAGACTTTTCAGAAAGAGAATCCACTGGCTTGTGGACAGACATATTTCTTGGTTTTCTGTTTATGTAAGTAGAGGATAGGAATGTTTTTTTTTTAAGATTTCATGGTATGAGAACCTTCTTCATTTAGAGAAATAAAAAGATGATTTGATAGCTTCCCCTGTCTGTTCTCTGGGGAGAGCTAATGAACTATTAAGCTGATTCCCCCAATAGACTTGAAAAAAGCTAACTATCTGTAGCCTATGTGCACGACAAGGCAATTCTGTTATCTTAAAGGAGAAGTTTGGTGTGAATCAATCCATAGCCCTGTTGATAGAGGTCAGCGAATGCTGTCTGTAGCAAAAACAACGAAAAAAATTGATGCAACATAGGCTGTGTTATAAACCAATAACTATTGTTAACTGAATGGGGCATAGCGAAATGAAACTGAAAGTAAGACACTGTGCCCCATTTACTTAGTGTTAGTTGCTCGGTTCATTATTCGGTCTATGTTGTATCAAATTTTTTGGTTCTTTTTCCTATGAACAGCATTCAGTGACCTTGAACAACAGGGCTATGGATTGATTCACACTGAACTTCTCCTTTAAGTCAATGCTTTTTGATCACACAGCTGACAGATACAGTAGATAGACAGGAAATAAATCCATTTTAAATGTAGTGGGATTAAAATGGCATCATTCATCAATGTATAGTTTAATACACGAGACTTGGGGGAAAAAACACTTACATGTACTTGTGATAAAAGTGAAATAACTTGTGACTAATGAACAAGATAAGCCCCAGTAAATGCCTTAAAATGTCGAAGGATAAACTACTGTCAACGCTCCTCATTGTTATACAGTATGTTGTTATTATTTTCAATGCAGTTTACTCTCCCAGACCTGTCATATACCCTAGTAGACCGATCTGGAGCACAGCTAGAACTTGCCCAAGCAGTCCTGACTCCTGCCTTGGGCTAGCTACATCTCTGAGTGTTTTACAGCTGTCTCGTGGGTCAGAGAAACTGGATAACGTAGCAGCCTGTTCAGTACAAATGTTCCGGTCCAAGACCGCATAAAAAAAAACCCAGCCGGGCCATAAGCACACTACACCCACCGGCAAAGTTCTCATAAGGGTGTACAGCACAGCTCCTGAACCAATGGACTCCAGCCAGAACTAAGACATGCGCGGATCCGTTCACATGGCAGACAGTAAAATGCTGTTGGGATGGGGGGAAGGGCGTGTGTGTGTGTGTGTGTGTGTGTGTGTGGAGTTTAATAAAACTCCTGCTGCTTTGCTCATGGAGACTGAAGCAAGTCGGAACAGACTACAGTACTTGTGTGTGTGTGTGGCTGCAGCGTCTGCTTAAAGATTAGTGAATGTGGGACCATTTAGTGAATGAGAGACGAGGGGCGGAGAGCATAGCAGCTGAAGGAGACAGCCAAAGCCATTCACTGTAACATCCACTTTAGAGAGTCTTGAAACAGGCCCCTCATGGTGGCCTGGTGGAGAGGTAGTGTGTGTGTGTGTGTGTGTATGTGTATGAGAGAGAGAGAGAGAGAGAGAGAGACAGGGAATTGTGTAACATCCAATGTTCACGGTAAAGCACAGGCTCTGAACCTCTGTGCTCTTGTGTGTGTAGTGTGTGTGTGTGTGTGTGTGTGTGTGTGTGTACACACACATCCACATGTGTTTTCAGGCATCCACATGTGTGTTCTCAACTACATCACTACATCTCAAGAGAATTCAACAACCTTTGATGGGTCATTGATCTTACGCAGAAAGAAAAAAACATGCATCCACCACACGCTCCACCATTTTCTCAGGTGTGAAATCTCCACAATGAATTAAATCAACACCATAACCACACTCATCAATCACAAGTGGATGGAAATTGGCTTGGAGTGACACCTTCTATAGTTAATTAGTCTGAGACCTCCCATACGTGTGTGTGTGTGTGTGTTTGTGTGTGTGTGTGTGTGTGCGCATACGTGTGTGTGTGTGTGTGTGTGTGTGTGTGTGTGTGTACGTGTGTGTGTGTGTACGTGTGTGTACGTGTGTGTGTGTGTGTGTGTGTTTTCTCCCTCTTTCTCTCAGGGATGCATTCTAATTTATTTGCCTCTTTTGGCAGCCAAGTGTACTTTCTAAAATACATTAAAAGGTGAGGATTCACAGCCACCACTCACAGGTGTTTGAGAAATAATGCTATGCTATTTTAAATCACCCACCACCCCTTTTTAACAAAGCGGAGCTGGCACTCATGCGAAATCAATGCGCGCGGAGAAGAGGAGCCAAATTAAATGTATCGGGGTGGACCGTGCAAGTGCAATTAAGTGTTCAATGTGACAGAAAGGTAATGCATGCGTCCGCTGAAATGAGGTCATGCATGAGTGTGTTTAGCTGATTTCTATTATCATTTAACACTGATAAGAAGTCACAGATGCAAAAGTCCACTTAACACGGCACCTGAGTGTGCTTGGGCATTTCACTCGAAAAGGCAATCATAGCGTGAGGTTTTGTGTTTTGGCTTGATGGCACGGGGCCAGGAGTAGAGACACAGAGGTGGGTGGGTGGGTGGGTGGGGGTGGGGGTGGGGATGAAGTACTGTAGCAACTCTGCAGCCCACTCAAATTCACAGCTTCAAGCCTTACTGACCAGTGGTACAGTACACACACACACACAAACACACTTAGACACACACACACAGACACAGTCAGACTCATTAGAAATGCATAATTGCATGACTCCTAAAAGCCGCTCTCACAGACAGACACACAAACATGAACTGATACTGGATGGAGCAAACATGATCTACCAAGAACAAAAATATACAGTAAACAAACACTGTTCTAATGAACAGATGTAGTACACACACACACACACACACACCATCATGCTGACATTGTAGTGCAAATCATCTGAACCTCATTCTTCAGCTGTTCTCTCCATCATTTTTTATATCTGTGCAGCCGGGGTGTGTGTGTGTGTGTGTGTGTATGTCTGTTTGTGTGTGCACGCTTGTGTGTGTGTGTGTGTGTGTGCGCGCTTGTGTGTGTGTACAGTACAGTATGTGTGTGTGTGTGTGTGTGTGTCATTCTCCTTCTGTCTACCCTCCGGCACTAAGGGAGCGAGAGAGATGGACTGGCCTGCCACTCTGCCGAGCCCAGCACAGGTACTGACCTGTGACCACCGTGTCAAACCATCTGCTCCAGGCCGGCACTGTGTAAAATATACACTCGAATACATGACAGGGCAGCGGTCCAGTCCCACTGCCCAGCCCTCCCAACGGGCACCTGGAGAGGCAGAGATCACACAGGGCAGTGCAGCGCATCCCTGACAGCCAGTGAAGACTCTGTGAGCCTGACAAAGGCTTCTCTCTGACACAGATAGAGAGTAGAGGAGGATAGAGAGAGGGGGAGAAATGGGGGGGGGGCATAAACAGTGAGAGAAGAAGACACGGGATGAAGAGTGAAAGAGAAAGGGAACGAGAAAGGCAGAAAGAGAGAGAGGAAGAGTGAGAGAGAGAGAGAGAGAGAGAGAAAGAAAGAGAGAGAGAGAAAGGGCAAGAGTGACGCAAAGGCAGAGAGAGAGTGGGGACTCTGAAAAGAGGCAGAGAGAAAGAAAACACAGGGACAGGGAGACAGGGCTGGGAGACATCATGGAGACAAGGATGGCAGACAGACAGACACACACACACACTCACAGCATCTCTCAAAGACACACACACACACTCATATGTGCATTTGTGATTATCATGACAGCTGTCTTTGGTCTTTCATATAAGAGAGAAAGAGAGAGAGAGAGAGAGAGAGAGAGTGAAACTCAATATCCTAGTCTGAGTCCAGTCCTAATCCTAGTCTGAATCTTTCCCAGTACAACGCTAAGCCCTACACGTAACTGGCATGAATCAGCCAAGCAGCCAAGTCGATTCATGCCAGGTAAATCTGGAGTAAATATTTGCTGGTGCAGTGCTTGGGGCAGACACTGGGACTCAGGTACAAGGACTGATAAGAAGGGAATGAGAGCAAAGCCTATCGCTCATCTGAAGGCCAGAGGAAACCATAAATCAGAGCAAGTGGCAGGGTGGCGAGAGGAGAGGTTAACCAGCACGGGCTCGAGGGGTTAATCCCTCCAGATGTTCCGCCGTGTCCTCCTGTTCCCCCGCCTGACAGGTTAATGAGGTGCCTTCACACCTGCCGCTGCTTGTTTGCGTGAATGTCAAACTGCATTGACGGAAAAGCGTCAAACAGTCTTTCGAAAAGACTTTCAGATTTCATGGCAAAATAATGCTAATCCAAGGCCTAGAAACAGCATGAATAAATAGCACAGACTATGTTGGTGGGGTTCAACAGGGTAGTCCATATTATTTAGAATTCAAAAGTACAATTTATACACAATTGGCAAACTGATTCTTTTAATGCCTTGTTCTTATTTCTGAGCCATAAATTCCGATTCCAAAATACCATTAACACATACCTGCAGACCCTATCTACCATTAACATGGATTGGTGAACTGAACATTTTTGTGCTTTTGGCAGGTTGAACTGGCAACAGAGTTGATCCTCTATTCTTGCCGTCTGTGTGGATGGGGATGGGAAATGGGAGGTGGTGTGTGTACGGTGTGTGTGTGTGTGTGTGTGTGTGTGTGTGTGTGTGTGTGTGTGTGTGTGTTTGGGGGAGGGGGGCGGGTATGTTCCTCTGTTTTGCTGCCAACATTGATGCCAGCTGAGAGTTGTCTGGCATGTAGGCTCTAGCATTCCAATTGCACAATGAGCATTACAGGTAGGCCACTGAATTCCAAGCGCACAATGTGTGTTACAGGTGGCCGATGAATATGAAAAATGAGCCGTTTCTTGGCAGGGAAAAGCGGGTCTGTGAGCGTGGGATAAATGTGGCTCGTGGTGCACTCAAACCTCTCTCCAGGCGATGGAGTGGCCAAGACATGCCAGAAACACCAAAGGCAAAAGAAACTGTGCAGGCCGCCGATTTGAGATCAGTTCTGCATAGTGTATGTCAGAAACGCCTAGGTTATACAAATATCCCATAATAGTCCAGGTAGCTATAGGGATTCTGTCAAACTTGAAGTAACTGTGCTATCTGCTCCTCAAAGGATTAAGGACATTGTGAAGATTTTGGATTATAAACAAACAAAAAATAAGCAAACATACAGTATGCATCTTGTGTAACTCACAGTCTTTTGAGAAAGTATATAAACATATGCTTATTGTGTAACTAATTTTTTCCCCTTAAGGGAGTTAAGTGTGATTTGCCTGCTCACAAACGCATATTGGATATCTGAGTGGGTGACTCAGTCACGGCTTTCAAATGGAGTTTTTGTCTTTGTCTTTAACACTATCACAGAAACAGCCAGAGGGAGAAGCATACAAATACGCTGTAAGAGCAATACATCAATCCATTCAACATGTAAATATCTGCTAAACATATTGCAGTGCACTGTACTGTATATATATAACATCAACTTCACATACAACCAATGTTCCCTCTAAGCTGCGCGCGTGCGCGGCCGCGCAGAACAAATTCTATACGCGCGCACAAAAGTTGTCAATCC
>JASCQY010000057.1:15598420-15610632 GCA_030264315.1 Sardinella tawilis | reverse complement strand
GGGGGTGGAGGAGGAGAAATCAGAGTCCCAAAGTAACTTTCACGACCCCTAGACACCTTTTTATGATTTTGCACTTCAGCATTATGTGTGTGTGTGTGTGTGTGTGTGTGGTGTGGTGTGGTGTGGTGTGGTGTGGTGTGGTGTGGTGTGTGTGTGTGTGTGTGTGTGTGTGTGTGTGTGTACAGTACATGATTTTTTTAATACTGTATGTCATTAGCAAAAATATACTCATTTTTGTGAGTAAGGTTCACATCTGGTCTGGGATGTTTAGGAAGTGCACAAATGGAATGTGTCAGGATGAACTAAAACACTACAACAATTCTCCATCCGCCACAACTGGTGCTGACAGCAAAGCTAAACGCCAACTGTGAAGAGTCCTGTTGAGATCCTGCTGAGATCGTAGATGACGCACACCGCATGTGTCTGTCGGCAAACCCAAGAGACATATGTAGCAAACCTGCTTGACACATTTACACAACTACAGATTAATTTCCCTGTCTAGCATCTACAGTATTAATGTTATGATGAAGTGCAATGACTCAGTGAGCAGTGTACAGTACTTACAGTACTCAATCTCAATCAATGACATAACCTTTGAAACCTCCTGTAACCTTTGAAAACTGATTGCTGTGTCTGGTGACTTACTGTAGTGGTTCTCAACTGCAAGTTATAGTAAGCACAAAAATCTTTGTATCTTTGAAGCCACATAGGTATTATGGGGAAATAGTTTTCCATTATGACATGATCAGATACAAAGTATTTCTTTTCTTTCACTTTATATACTGGCTCTAAAGTGAGGTGTTGTGTTTTTATTTTAAACACATTTATTTTCATATCAGTACACAGCGCTGACAGGTTATGTGGGAGCCCAATACAATCGTTCTGCGAAAAGTTTGGATTAAAACACTATTTATGGGTGAAGTGTTTTGAGCTTTTTTTTTAAACTCAGAAGTCACAGAACACTCACACTGTAGTCAAAGTCCTGGAGATCTAAGATGTTCTCTTCATGCTCGGCCTGAGAGCTCTATAAAGAATTCCACAAGCTTCAAGCTTTGGTAACGGATTTCACAGGCCTGTGGCTCAGAGGAGAGTGCGGGGTGTCTCGACCTCCGCCCAACCCTGCACCACACTGTTTGCCTCTGCTTCTTGTCTTTTTTGTCCTCCTCCATGCTTGAATAGCCTGACCCACTCGCCTTTACACCCACACTTGCAGAAAATGGCCGCTCTTAGTGCAACCGAGACACACTCTCTCTCTCTCTCTCTCTCTCTCTCTCTCTCTCTCTCTCTCTCTCTCTTTCAACACCATATAGTGTGTGTGTGTGTGTGTATTTATTCTCTATATGTTTGATTTTCTTGCCTCTATGTTCTGTCGTTCTTGCTGTGCGAATATTGATCGATGGAGGAATGACGAGGGCACCTTTCGTACCCATCTGAGCAGCAGACGTTCATGCCAAAGTTCACCCAAAGTGTTACTTGGCTTCAAGTTACAGTACCTGCTTTAGCCCTGGGCAGTGATTTAGTTACTTGAGAAGAACATTATCTGAGTTGACAAAGACTTTCCGAGCAGCCAGAAAAATTGCACTGCGGAGTTCCCATTACTATGACAGGTTATTAATATAACAACCGATTTTACTTGTTTTTGTGAACATCATTATCTTCAGCCGACCCTCTACATGTTAAAGTGCCCCCCACCCCCTCCAATACCTCAGCAGTCAGAGTTAATTTGTGTTGGCTCTTTTTGCAGTCGTTGGCAAATGATACTCACGCCTGAAAGAAATTTCCTCGAGCACCCATCAAGCATTCACGTCAGTTCCTAGGCCTTGATGACGATGATGAAGAACAACAACAACAAAACACACACAAACACACACACACACACACATAAACACACGCATACGCAGAATTATGCTTTTCATAGTCTTCAGGCATCAGAGGAGTCCCATCCTAAAATCCCTTTGAAACGCTTGACAGGCCCACAGTGGTGCCGTCAGCCAGACGAGTGGAGTTCTATCTACATCCCGCCTTTCCTGTTAAGACTCTTATCAAACGAGAGGCTGATGGAAACACCAGGAGTTATGATTGGTTTAAACGGGCTCGGAAATCTGAGCTTTAGCTGCATGGGCCTACGAGCGCTGTTCTTTTTTCTATCCTTTTTTTTTTTCCTTTTGATGGATAACGCTCTGTTACATATGCCAATGCAATTCTGTTCCAACTCATTGGGCACTCTGCTGGTATTCATTTTAGCAAGGACTGCTCTTGGTTGTTCTTCCTTGTGTCTTTTTTGTTTTGCCTTTTTTTATCCTCTTTTTTATCATCTCAACTGTCTCATTTAGTGCTGACCTTGTAATTTAGAACAGCCTGTGCTCAAGGCCCTTCGTAATTGCTAGGTAGTTAAGGAAACGAAGACCCAGTTGTGACCAGTTAATGTGACCAGTTACTGTAATAGCACTGCTCTACCCAATCAACTCTGAATTCTATTTAGAGGAGGCCTAAGACATTTTCACTAAAGGGCGTTAGGGATTTGGGGACACGGTAAGAGCCTACAGCATCATATACAGTAAGAGAGACAAATCCTGCTTGAATGTCCAGTGGATGCTTGATGCTTGGTCCTTGTGATATTGGGTTGTCCTACGCATGTCTGCAGTGCAATTACTCCATCGAGGCAGCGGCTCAGCACAGAGCAGCTCTGAGTGCATGCAAAAGGCACAGTCACCCCCCCCCTCTCTCTCTCTCTCTCTCTCTCTCTCTCTCTCTCTCGCTTTCTCTCTCTATCTCTCTCTCTCTTGTCACCTTGACTTTGGCGGCAGATTCTCTTAATGTGTTTACCTCCAGCAAAGTGCGCCGCCACCCTCCATTATTGGTGGCTATTTAAGGTCTGTTTCAGTGAGCCAGAGAAACGTAAAAGTCCTTGCGCTTGAAAAATGAGTCCACTTCTGCTCGAGGCTACCGCTACATCACATCTGCTCACCCATTTCACTGGCGATATTAGCGCTGCGTATTAGCATTCCGCCCTGTCCTGCTGGTGATTCAGATGAGCGACAATAATGATCTATCCCATTACTATTTTTTATGCACTTCGGCATAGAATGAGACAGCGTGTCAGAAGAATGATTTGTCTTTCCAGGGTAAAATGAAGCACAGTAGGCGATTAACGCCAGGCCTAGGAGTGAATTTGAAGCGTCCTTTTTTTGGGAAAAAAAAAAAAACAGAAGAAATTAGCGTGACTAAAAAGAGAAACGAAAAGAGAAAAACACACCAATCACAAGCGTCCAATTACTCCTCATTTTCTGTTTCTAATTGTTTTAATTTACCAGTGGCTATGGACTACACAGACTTTTTAAGGGCCTAAGTAATCATCTTAATATTCACGGCAGGTCAGTTACTAAAGTATCACTGAACAGAATTAGTGGGGAGGAATAGGGGTGAGTAATGTGATCTGTGAGTCAGTCGTATGGGATTATACATCGTAACACTAGCGTCAGTGCTAATCAGACTGTGGAACAAAATGGTTCCTGTAGGGAATCATTAGCAAAAGAAAGGATTTAGTGAAAGTCAGACAGAGGTTAAGAAACACAGAAATCCAGAGACACCGAGGCGGCGAGGGAAGAGGAAAGACGGAGGACGATTGTTTTGGAGAAGCCGACATCATTGTGGGAGTTCTTGTCTCCAAATAGAGTACATTTAATCTGTGAACTTTTTTTCTAAGGTTGCAGGGTAAAAGATAAATAGTTCGAAGAGACAACCACCGAGGGAAGAATGTGGCAGGATTGTGTGGTAAAGTGGTGCAAATTGTAAGCTTGTGGCAATAATGTGATCAGACGCTCTCCACCTCCCCACCTCCAAAAAAAGGCGGTCGGTCTTCGGGATTGATCGATGACCTCATTTGCGTTGGGGCGTCTCTTCAGAACAGAGTATTTCTCAAGGCTCGTTCCCACACAGCATCTTCCGCCCGCGGCGCAGGAGGCCTCCCGAGGGAGGGCCATTTTTTAAGAGTGGAGCGTTGCAACATGCACAGCAGCACGGTCCCCGAGCATAAAAGTGTAAATCACTAATGGAATTCTGTGATCAGAGCCTACAGGGGATATGGGGCGCTAACGCTGCTAGCAACTCGTCCTACCACAGCTAGAGCTAAATCACCAGCTCTGCAGAGCGAGCGAGCGAGCGAGCGACCGGCCGACCGGCCTACTGAAGAACTTTTTGACAAAAGAAATATTGGGCAGTATATGGGCCACGCATATAGTCTATACTGTACGGTACATAGCCGATCGCAAGCATATAGGCCTACATGAAAAGATACTGTATGCCAAATACTCCTGCGTATGATATGAGGCAAAAACAGATGCTATAAGATGGCCTACAGTAAGGCCTTTACATTTTCGATTTTTTTTTTTTATGTTGACTTTGCAATTCTACTCTGACATTTCAAAAGTAATTAAATTGCTTGATTGGATGGCCTATTTTCAACTGAAGTTTATGCTCATAGTTGTGTGCAGTTATTATTCTTTTTCATTATATGAATTTTATGGCAACTTTGTGAAAGTGCTGCACTGGTAATTAACTGTAGCGTTCAGCTCTGAGTTAGTAAATGATAAACAGTGCTCACTTTCTTTGACAGAGTTTGTCAATTTGAAAGCGCTGTGTTATTTGTACCCATTTCCCAACTTGTATTCTTGACCTTGTTTTACACCCTCCCCACTCCCACCCCTCCTGAGTCCAAAAGGATCAGTCCAAAAGTTGTTTTAATGGTCACAGGGAATTCAGACAGCATAATGAGATCTTTCTCTCTTTTTTTTTGTCTTACTGGGTGAAGGATAAAGGTAATGATTCTATGTCTTCAGTATTACCTGTCACAGGATGTCCAATTAGGTACAGTGTGTCTGCTCTTGATGAAGGAGAGGGGGAGAAAGGCTGGCCACTGCAAACATTTGAAGTGTAAATCATCTCAGATTAAAGTCCACTGCAACCCAAAGCCAGCGTGCGGATTGCATTGCAGATCAATACAGATATTGTTAAGGGAGCATCTCTCTCTGACAGGGTTGTATCTCAGTTCCTAGATATGCCGTCGGAGCTTTTCAGCTGTGTGTGTATTTGTGTGTGTGTGTGTGTGTGTGTGTGTGTGTGTGTGTGTGTGTGTGTGTGTGTCATAGTGTGTGTATGTGTGTTCATGTGATTGTGTGTGTATGGTTGAAGTGGCGAGGGGGAGGGAGAGTTGAAGGTTCGGAGGCAGCAACGGTATGTTTCATAAGTCCAGCACTCATCCTTTTACAAGCGTGGAAGGTGGATCCTAGCAGCACTGCTTAAGTTCCAAGACATAAATTGCCAGCCCTCCTAAGCCAGCAAAGTAATTCAAGGAGGGGAAAGCTCATCGGACAACACCCAGTAACCCCCACCGCCGCCACCACTCCCCTTCTCCATCCCCCAATCGGGATGTAATTCCCCGGTGATCCATTCGAGTGACACCATCAGCATTTCAGACAGAGCCGCATTCTCCGCCGCTAAAGGAGAAAATTATAGGAATCAATATTGCGCCAGGAGACTCGAGCCCAGGTAGCAAGCTGGACGCCTGTGAGGTGTAATTTGTAATACGCGGCTGATCTTAAAAGTTGGGAGACGAGAAGTGGTGGAGAAGGAGGAGGAAAAAGTACGAAATGAGATGTCCAGACGCCGCGAAGATGATTAAATGAATTTCTCTCTCTTTTTTTTCTTTTCCTTTTTTTTTTTCGATCAACCCTGTTGCTTCTCGCTCCTGTGGTTCCTGCCATCTCTCTCCTCCGGCTTGAGTGAAGCTCCCGGCTCCCCAATTTAGAGAGGCCTAATGAGCTTCCCTCCTTCTGAGCCACCCCCCTGTGACCACTCCTGTGGTCCTCCCTGGAGAGTCCTTTAAGGGGATGGAGAAAGAGAGGGGGGGGGGGGGGGGGGGATGAAGGGAGAAGGGCAGAGAGAGAGGGCCGGAGAGTAAGTGAGAAAGAGATTGGAGAAGGGGCAGAGGAAGAGGGAGAGCAAAAGAGAGACAGAAGTGAGAGAAAGATTAAGGGAGAGGGGCAGAGAGAGAGAGAGAGAGAGAGATGGCAGGCGGGCACAGACAAAGAGATAGAGAGAGAGGGAGAGAGAGAGAGAGAGTGAAGAGATGCCAATGCCTCGTTGAGCAGGAACATGAACACTCAGAGTGCCATTAGAACTTTCTAGAGTCTGACGCTCCCGGCTCCGCCGGCTCAGAAAGGCGACGTCCGGTGATGGCCCCCGACAGGGAAATGAAGCTGTCAATCAGGTCTTGCCACTGGGAGTCATACGCAGCCCCATTTACCCATGACAGGAACCCCCCCACCCCCCTACACACACACACACACACACACACACACACACCCCAGTCTTCCCCTTGTCTAATTCACACCTATGCGATGGCAGGATGCCTGTCTCGGAGTGATTTGCCTTGCCTAAACACTAGGGAGATGAGCTGCTAGAAAAGAGCATCAGCTTAACGACTGAGTGCCGCGCCTCTGGAATCATAACAGTGCTGAAATGATATGAGAGGGACAGGGGGTTAATGTGCAAGGCTTTGCAAAACGCTCCTGGAGACGACTGGAGATGAGTTTTCACATTCTGTTGATCAGCGTTGTCTCCTTTTTTTCCCTCCCTCTCTTTCTCTTTTCTAGTGTATGTGTGTGTGTGTGTGTGGGGGGAAAAAAAGGCGATATTTGCTGTGGGATTCAGCTGCGCTGCGATGACTGAAGGTTGTGTAATGAAGAGAGGCGCAGACGGCAGGCTCTTGAAGGTGCCGTTGTCACAACAGGCCTGTCAAACACGCTTCTCGTTTGCCTTAGCGCGCGGAATGTCTCGGCAACTCGTGTGTGAGTTTCGAACGAGACAGACAGGCTCTTCTGCGCCGAAATACAGCGTCCCCACAGAACTGTTATCTCCTGTCGGATCTTTCACCGTTTTTTTTTTTTTTTTTTTTTTTGTAGTTGTTGTTGTTAAACTGGCACCAGTGAAATCTTTGATGTCGAAATTAAATCGGCGCTTAATCGGTTTGCTCTGAAGACTCCGCAGCGGCGCAGTGCTGAGCTCCTCAGGGTGTGAGCTCAGCGCGCCTCGCGTCATAAAGCTCATCGCTCCGCCCACCCGCTCCCCACGAACGCCTGATTCGTTTCACGCCCCAGCGTTTACTTCGTTACCAAGTCAACAGGGGTGAGCTTTTGCTTTTCTTTTCCTTTTGTTATTTTCTTTCAGTGTTTTGTTTTGGGGTTTTTTTTGTCAGCTCTTTTTTCCCATATTCCTCTCCTCTTCTTCTTCCTCCACCTCCACCTCCTCCTCCTCCTCCTCCATCTCGCTGCTTCATTTACATCTGAATGCTTAAGAGTCAGGTAGGTGGCGGGAGGAGAAAAAAAAACGAGTTTTTCTCCGAATCGCCCCGCTTTCCATATAGATGACAAAGGGATGAGCGGCGCAACGCCCCGGCGTCCCTAAAGGCGGAGGGATGGGGGCTCTCGTCGGTCCGATAGAATACAAAAAGAGGCGTGTGTCACCCCCACCCCACCCCACCCCTCCACCACCCATCACCCCACCATCCCCAGGCCTCTCCACCCCACTCCATCTGCCCAGCAAATGAGCTTGAGGAAGGCCGAGGCCCCATGGCCGCTGGTGAATGGAGTGATTGATGAGCCCTGGCGTGAACTGTGGTGGATGGGGGGAGGATGGAGGTGGGATGTGGGATGTGGGGCGGCGGACGGGATCCAGGGAGGCCGAGGTGAGGCCATGCAGATAGCGGTGGCGGTCCGACCGCGCTGACCCTGCCGTTTAATGAGCCAAACTCCAGGAACGGCGCGCAGGTGCAGGAGCAGCCACCACAACACGGCAACAGGGCGCCCCTACATACGAGCATGCACACACTCTCACTCTCACACACACACACACACACACACAGAGACACACAAGCTACATGCTTCCGCCTGTGGTGGGTGGGATGAAGGCTTTAGAGGTGTGTGTGTGTGTGTGTGTGTGTGTGTGTGTGTGGGAGGGGGGCTAGGGGTTTCATGGGGGCCGCCGGAGGGCCGTAGGTGGGGGTGGTAGGTGCAACAGGAGTTCAGGGCTGGGCTGGTTTATTGCCTCACACCTGCAGCAATGTATCAACCACCCCCCCCCACACCCCCCCCCCCCCCCGCCCCACCCACCCCCACCCCCACACACACACACACACACACACACACACACCCACACACACACACACACACACACCACCACCACCATCCACCCTCTCATGCCATCACTTTCCCTTGTCCTCCCCCTCCCGTCTCCTCGCCTCACCTCTCCACACTGCCTCTGGCTGCAACCCTATGGCCATGATGTATGGCTCTTCCCTGTGCTCTGCCGGGGGAAGAAAATGTGCTGGCCTCGCTACAAAGAGTTATCTCTCTCCTCCGCTATCACACCAATATCTGCATCCTCCACGTGGCCGCGGCTTTTGGCTTCAACACCACATGCTGCATGTGCTGCACAGACATGTGATGGCTTTTGGCATAGCTGCAGGACATACTCTCATGGGATTGTGCTTTTCTGTGTGTGTGTGTGTGTGTGTGTGTGTGCATCAGTGTGTTTGGCATACACATGGATTAGTGTATTGTATGTGTGTATTTGTGTATTTGTTTGTGGTTTGTGTGTGTGTGTATGTGCATGTCAGTATTTGTGTTATTTGTGTGTTTTTGTTTGGTTTGGTTTGTGTGTGTGTGTGTGTGTGTGTGTGTGTGTGTGTGTGTTTTATGGGGGGGGGGGGGTGTTTCTGGCTTCCTGCCTATGTGCCTGCAGTCCTTCCCTGTTCTCATCTCTGCGAGCGCAAAATCTCTCCCAGGAGGGGAGGCAGAAATGAGGAAAAGGCCCATTTTAGACCAGCAGGTATGTACCCTGCTAATTGACTTCCACAAAGGTGGTGATTGTCTTCAGGCTGAGGAAGAATGCTAGCTGCTCCCTCTCCTTATTTATCTCTTCACACACACACACACACACACCAACACACATAATCTCTCTTTATACTCACACACACACACACACACACAAACACACACACACACAAACTCTTTCATACTCATTCACTCACTGTCTGTTTCTCACAAACACATACACTCATACACTTACACGCACACTCTCATAAACACACACAAAACTCTCTCACACACACGCACACACACACACACACACACACTAATATTCATACACTTACACATACACACTCATAAACTCTCTCTCTCTCTCTCTCTCTCTTTCACACACACACACACACTAATACACATATACTTACATGTACAGTACACACACAATATCTCTTTCACTCACACACGCACAAACACACATTCACAAGCTCTCTCTCTCACACACACACTCACAGACGCGCACACTCACAAACACACACACTCACAGACACACACACTCACACACACACACACACACACACACACACAGAGAGAGACTCGTGCTCTCACCCTGCCTCTGCATTAGTGGATGACTCCCCTGTCTGTCTGGGTGCCGCGAGGCCTCAGCGCTGATAAGGCAGCCTGGGATGCTGAAGCAATAAAGCCAGGTGCCCATCTGCTCTTTCCCCAGCTCCAACAGGTGGAATAAGCCACAGATAATCTGTTTGGGCGAAAAACAGACTTGCTGAGAGACAGCAGAAATGGAGCATGGGATGGAGGGATGGAGGGATGGAGGGAGTTGCACGCCTGTGGACTGTGGACTGTTAACTCTGCCGAGCCAAACTCTGTCTGGGCGCGACAACATGGCCATCTGACAAACAGAGCCGTCAAATCTTTCGAGGGAAATAAAAAGAAACTGTGTCTTGCTACTCTGTGTGTGTGTGTGTGTGTGTGTGTGTGTGTATAACCTGCAGGGAAAGTAAGACATGCAGGGAATATAAAAACAAAAGGGTCCCTGTTTTTTATATATATATATGTGTATATATATATATATATATATATATACAGTATATATATATGTGGGTGTGTGTGTGTGTGTGCACGTGTGCATGTCTGTGTGTATGCACATGTGCCTGTGCGCACATGTCTGCGTGTGCATGTGTGTGTGTGTCCAACCTGATCGCATGCAGGGACTGTAAAACAAAAGTGTCCTCAATTTTTTTGTTTTTCAAGGCAAAAATCCTTTCGACCTTCGTCTCAGATTACAGCATCTTGAAATGGCTGAAAAGTCAATTACTGCTATGAGCAAATTGCTTTCTAGTATGTAATGAAGGTTGTCATCCATCTTGTCAACAGGTGGGTAATATATGAATCATCGTGCAGAGGCTTAGGTTAATGAGCAAACATGACTGGCATTCTGTTTATTTTCTCTGATGGCAATTCAGATGACATTTGGTAAATTACCGGGCAAGGTAAACAAACGGTGGTATGTTTATGACCATGTGATTCACTGGGTTTGTTTTGAAGAATAAGAACGGGCCAATTTTAGAAAAAAGGAAAAAAAAAAAAAAGGACTTCCACAACTAATGGATTAATTACTTCTTTTTATTTTTACCTCAAAAAACCTTCTGTTTGTGATTGGCGGAGAAAAAAAAAAAAAAAAAAACAATATCACATCACATATGAAGCAGCATGACCTCCGCTGAGATGTCAGACATTCGGGAACAAAGGTGGAGAAAATATATTGCTCTTATACGCCCCTGAATAATTTCCATGAAATGTCAAGGGTTGCAGGTGTGCTCGGAAATAACAAGGTTGAGAGGGTAAGATGCTGGTTGCCTGGCGCTGGTTGCCTGGCGCTGACTCTGGCTCTGTGCTTGGAGTTCGCTGTTACTGTGTGATTGTTTCCAGCTCTATTTTTCGAACAGATTCGTTGTTTCCCTCTTAGCATTGGCAACCAATCGGTATTGTGAGCTTATCGCCTTCTCTCTCCTTCCTTCTCTCTTTTCCCCTCTCTTTCTCTGTCTCTCTTTCTCTTGATCTCTCTCTCTTTCTTACACTTGCTCTGTCTCTCTTTCTTACACTTGCTCTCTCTTGCTCGCACTTTCTCTCCCTTTCTCACTCTCACTCGCTTTCTCTCTCTCTCCTCCTCTCACTCTCTCATTCTCTCAGAGTGCTTTGATCATTGTAGCCCGGGTGATAATCCCTCTAATGGAGCCTGACGTGTGTGTGTGTGCCTTGTGTGTGTTTGCAGATGGGACCCCGTACACATGGTGGGTCGGCCGGGGCAACGAGAAGCACTTCTACTGGGGGGGCTCCAGCCCGGGCATCCAGAAGTGTGCCTGCGGGATCGAGCGCAACTGCACCGACCCCAAGTACTTTTGCAACTGTGATGCCGACCAAAAGCAGTGGTGAGTTCCTCTCCTCTCCTCTCCCCTGAACCCCCACCCCCAACACCATCCCCATCCCCAACCCCAACCCAACCCCATCCCCAAGCCCAAGCTTAGCTGTCAGCGATCGCTTGTCATAAGGATACTGTGCCCTGTCACTGCTAACTCTAAGTGGGGGATTCAGCACATGGCGTTTTTGTTTTTGAACACACCTGACCTCCAGCCAGCCAGCCAGCTCTCCCAGCTGTGAGGTGCCCGTGTACTGACTTTTTCCTCTCTAGCCCTCTCTCTCTCTCTCTCTCTCTCTCTCACTCTCTCTTTCTCTTTCTCTCCCAGCAATCATTAAGTAGCTGTCACCAGACGGCGAGGGGCAACGAAAGCTGCACGGCTGGGTTCTGTGATGACAGGTGGAGTGGGTGAAAGCGTGGCGCATGTAGCCAACATAGCACAGCAGCGGACACACACACACACACACACACACACATCTTTCACACACACAGAGAGCTTTGACAGGCTCATTGCACCTGGTCCTAGGTTAGCGTACTGCTGCTGCTGCTGGCACACGTGTTATGAAATGTAAACTTCCCTCGGGACTAACTGCCGCAGACAAAGTCAAGGGCATCCATCAAACGCCACTCGAGCAAAATTGTGTGCGATGTTCATTGTGTACGTCGCCAAAGCGAGACGACCGCCTGGGAGGCGGGGAAGGACCCTCACACATGTAGGCCTCAGTGATAATAGCCAATGACAGCGAGGAGAAGGGCGATGATGGGTGGGTGGGGTCTGAAGGAGTAATACTGGTAGGTAGAGGCAATAGAAGGGTGGGGTTGGGGGCTGTGTGTGTGTGTGTGTGTGTGCGTGTGTGTGTGTGTGTGTGTTGGAGGCACTGTCAGCGTGGACAGGTGGTGTCCACATATGTTGA
>JASCQY010000057.1:15554092-15568525 GCA_030264315.1 Sardinella tawilis | reverse complement strand
CTGGTGGAGTTCCCGTGTTTGCCGGAATCCGAAACCTGTGAATAGTATGCTTGGCCAGACCGTGCGAGGCCACGGACATGGCCGATAACGTCACGGAATGGGCGAGCCCAGGCTAGGTGTGTAGTTGCTTTGAGGGAAAGTAGATCCACTCAAGGCTGCTTTCTGTTGTTATAGTTACCAACTAAATAGCATTGATATGAAACGATGGTTAAACTTTTTTTGTCAGATACACGGTACGTCATAGGTGTCCCATTATCGGGGAATAACAGACACCCTGCCAGCCAGTCAGAAATCAGTATTTCATCCCTCCGGGTGATAAGTAGTTATAATGTACCCTTGAGGTCTAAAAGCAAGCAGTGTTAAGAGTACTCTTACCTTAATCGTCCCTGATGTGGTCAAGCCCCAGACCTGAGCGATCAGCTGCATCATGTTAATGGGATTAGAAATAGCTTCACATTAGTGACTCTCTTGCTCTCTTTCACTCTTTCACTGTCTGTCTGCTTCTCTATTTCTCTCTCTCTCTCTCTCATACACTCACACTCTGTCCTACTCTTATACTCTAATACACTCACTTTCACTCTTTCACTGTCAGTCTGTCTCTCTGTCTCTCTCTCTCTCTCTCTCTCTCTCTCTTTCTCTCTCTCTCTCTCATAGACCTCTGTCTTACTCTCCCTATGTTCTACTTTTCCTCTCACCCCCCCCCCCCCCCTCTCCATCTCTCTCTCTCTCTCATGCTTCCACTGTCCCCCTCAGCCATGTGATGGCAACATAACTGTGTGCAGTGGAGCAGCAAAGCCCCGTCCTCTAGAATACAACGCCACATTTAAGGCGGTCTGGTGTAAAGGGCTGCCTGCTTTAGATCTGTGAGGGATTACCAGCCGCACGGCCACTTTGCCCAGCCTTTTTCACGGACACCCTCAGTCCACTTTCCACCAGTGTCAAAAGATCAGAGACTTGAGGAGTTGACCTAAGGGCTTCCAGAACGTTCCGGAATGTCTCTGGCTGTCCATACTGTGACTGTATGGTGCAGCCAAAGGTCACACAAACTTCACTGGTTCACATACAGTGTCTTAGTATGATGGACCGTTGTTTTGTAGAATATTCCGGAGACACTGTTACAGTGATGTGCAGTGGAAAAGACTCTGTTAAAGAGGAATTATCTTTTTTTTAATGCACCAAGAGGATTTATGAAATGCTAGGCTATTTAGTCATTCAAGAGAGCATTCTGTTATGAGAATAAATAGGTAAATAAGGCTAGCTGGAAAAGTGGGGTTTGTTGAGACTGAGTAGCCTAATCGCATTGACGCGGGATGTGTGACTAATAATAAGTTAATATGCTTAATGCTAACATTAGCAGTGGCTCTCGTTATGGCTTTGAAAGTATTAACAAGAGCTGTTCGCAATGCAATTATCTCGCAAGAAACTGAATGCTTTTCAAATTTTCATTCGGCTATTAAGTTAGGCACTCATTCTCTTCCCAAAAAATTGCCTTTGAACGCATGTTAAGAATGCAAGGGCTGGAGAAAGCAATTGCTCTGTTATCTCCAGTGCTTTGTTGGAAGCTAGTGTGGAGAGTTCTGAAATTGAAAACCAAAATGGGCAGCAGGTCTTAGGCTGGGTCTTAGGTTGCTCCAAACTCTAGTTACCCCTGTTCTCCACAACTTGAATTCGTTATTTTTGGAATCCAAAAAAGACAATAGGCAAAATCTTAAGTTGATCCAAATTCCAGTTTCACATATTTTGTATTATTCATTTATTTTTGGTCAGTGGTCAGCTTTAATTGACAAAATGTTTTGCACAGTACTTTTAGCATCAGCTGCTGATGTTTTAAATAACATTTCCCACACAGACGGATAACTGAGGTGAAAAAAGTTTTTTTTTTTTTTTTCAATCCAACTTCCCAATCCATTTGGCCTCCTTGAAATAGCTGTTAAGCTGTCAACTGCGGGGGAGATTGTCAACTTTTTTTGGATAAATGGAAAAAGTACACTTGTATGGGCTACTCATTTACATGAAGCCACGCTGCTGAGGATTCAGCATCAGAGTGGATGGAAATTGAATTTCTCCCAGATTAGATCTGAAGAGTGCGTGACCTGCATCTCAACGGCGTTATTAAACATTAAAGTCGAGGGAGGTAATGAGCTGCGGAAAATCAAATGCATGCAGAAAGGTGCGCTTTCATTGCCATCAGTTGTTTCAGATGAGACATAATCTTCGGCTACACTTGGTCAGTTTGGGGAGTGAACTAGCATTAAGCGTTTAGCCCCATCACAGTGGCAGCCAATTTGTCTGTTCACGTTAAGGGAAGCAATGTATCCGATAAAAAAAAGTCCACTCTTGCGGTGTCCCTTGCCTGTGAGCGCAGCCCAGATTTCATTGTTTATCACACTCTCTTGTGTATGTTTTCAGTGTCTGGTGTTTTTTAAGTTGACCATTTTACATTTTGTTCATTTGTTTGCATGTTTTTTTTTTTTTTTCTGCACGCTTGTGTACTTGTTCTTATACTGTATACTCTGTGCCAATTCTGTGTTGAGTACATAAGTGTATCTTCTGTATCATCTGGTGGTTGTTTTTCACTGCTCACAGAGCTCTCAGAAGTCCACAGTAGCAGCAATGGCTGAAAGGACTATTGAAAAGCTAGTAGTATCCATTAAGAACGCCAGAAGACATGAGATATTTTTCAAGATCCTTTCAAGTACTACACCTGGACTTTTATAGCCTACAGTATAAATGAACAGCTGGACATCTTAACTTTAAACGCAAGCTATATTATGAAATGCAGGGCCATGCCAAACTGCATTTTGAGGTTTTTTGGCAGTCTTTACTCACCATGAATGTTATTAGAACTGAAAGTGAGACGTTTTGATATGCAATTAGAGAGGTTTTCAAAATTACAGCATTACAATGCAACATAAAATGCATTATTTTATTTCATGTTCATTCATTTGACATTAACTATATGCATTTTTTCCCACAACTACAGTAAGTTTCACAAGGACTGTTAATCATGAACTTTCTAAAGCAGTCGGTCCTTCAGTGTTATCTATCTCGATCATTTGTCTTGACTTTCCTACTTTTTTTATTTATCTCTTCAAGTTGATATTTCTTTTTTCCTCATTTTTTCTTTGTTCTTTCTTGTGTTCTCATCTTGTATGTGGGTCTGTTACTTTCTGTTCTCTCATTCTCTTATTGGTTTTCTTTGTCGGTGTGCCGTGTGCCGTGTGCCGTGTGCTGTTTGTTGGGCGCCTGAACTGCATGCTCATCTCACTGCACCTCAATGGCTGCTGCTCTCTCTGCCTCCATGGGGGGGTAATGGCTGCTCTGCAGGGAAGCCAGCGTCAATGGCCTGTCAGGACAGTAGGTAACTTTTGTGTATAAACCCCCCCCCCCCCCCTCACACACACACACACACACACACACACACACACACACACACACACACAACTCTGAGCTCCCCACTTTGCCTCTTCCACACCCCCACTGCCCTTACACCTATAGCCAGATGACTCATGGTGCCGAACCGTGATAATGGAAGCTACATTTTTCTGTCAGTCACATGTGCACAGAAAAGGTTTTTTTTTTTTTTTTTTTTTAATGGAGACAGTGTATCTTGTGTTCATTTTTTTTCTCTCTCCAGCTCTAGAAATTCAGTATGAAATGTGCTGTTATGTGTGTTGTGGAGAGAGGGAGGGGGAGGGTTCGAGGGTTCATGGTTCATCTGTGCAGGTCTCTGTCCAATTAGGCTGGCAGCCTGTTCACAGTGCAATGCGGCGGCCCCCTTAGACGAAGCTCAGCTCGGGTCGAATCAAATCAACTTTTAAGCGCAATTAAAGTCCGATTAAACGCAAACGCGGGTATATTTAAAAGCAAACCGCATTTGACGTGCACTGTCTGAACGAATCGATCCAATTTGCGTGCGTGCGTGCGTTACTTCGGGGAGTATTCGAGGGGCCAGTCGGGCTGGAGCAGTGTGGAAGGTGAGACGCCACCCCACCCAGAGAGTCAGCCCTAATGAATGTAATATGCTAATTTATTAGCACTTCATTACACCTTAATGAATCTCCCAAAGGTCACTCGCGTGAGGAGTGTGAACGCTTGATTGGCCATCCAGGGCCACATGCGTCATATTTAGGGTGACGCAGCACCTTATTCTTCACACTTCGGGGTTGATTACCGGTAGTCTATTCGATCTGTAGCGCTATGGCCAAGTTGAAGCGAGTTGAAAATTACCACATGGGAAAGAAAAAAAAATTACAAGTTTTGAGTGCAGTGCTGCTGATTTGTGTGTGCTGGTGAATTGTGCCTGAGTGTGTGTGTGTGTGTGTGGCTCTGGTTGTGAGGGCAGAGGAGACATAATTCATCTACTACATGAAAGAGAGTAATTAGAGTCCTATCTGAGCGCTCCTTCTCTGTGACATTAATTACCCCGACTCGACTGTGTGTGTGTGTGTGTGTGTGTGTGTGTGTGTGCGCGTGTGTGTGTGTCAGAGAAAGAGAGAGAGAGAGAGTGGTGTGGGGTGTGTGAGTGTGTTTGTGTGTGTGCACGCTTGTATGTGTGTGTGTGCTTTAGTATGTATGTGGGTGTGTGTGTGAGTGCTCTTGTGTATGTGGTACAGTATGTGTGTTTGTCTGTTGTGCGTACTTTTGGCTGTTCTGGTGTGTAAGAGTGGGCAGTGCGTGAGTGGCCGTGTGCATGTTTGTGTGTGTGTGTGTGTGTGTGTGTATAAGTGATTTAGTGTCTGGGTATGAAAATGAGAGAGAGAGAGAAAGAAAGAAAGAGAGAGAGAGAGTAGGCTATGTTTGTTCAGAGCATTGCTTTTAGGGCCAGGAGCTTAAATAATGTAACAGCAGCGCTTTAATTGCTCTGTGTTATGAAATTAATGCCGTGTATATCCCCCCGATGGAGGCAAAAGAGCGGCTCTCTTCGGCTGGCTTAGGAGCCCTATTAGCGCAATGCCCTCTGTGTGTTTATTTAATAGGCTTTAATGGCCACCCAGGTCACTGGCACAGCTTGGCAAGCAGACCTGCACACCACTTGAAAATAAATAAAGAAATAAAGAAATAAAGAAAAAGCCGTGAGAATTAATCAAGCCCACAAATTCAAAAATCGTTAATAGAGCCTTGAGGAAAAGGCGACGTATTCATTTGTTTGCCACAAATGCTCTTTGTCGTCTGGGTTGCGCTTGGATGGACTTGTTTTTTTTTTTTTCATTTCTCCCTCCGTCGCAGCAGAAACGCATCGGCATCCACCGATGATTTTAGATCATATGTTTTGTTAAATTACTGCTGCCTCTTAATTACAGCCTTTTGTGAGTGACTCACAGCTCTCAAAGTGAGTTTGTTTTTAATCTAATATAGCACTCTGTAAGGTAAGTTACATTGCTAGTAACATTGCTCTCTGTAAGCAGTCAGAGCGAGGATGCGTTGCTATTAGCTATGCTTATAGTTACTGCCGGTCTGAGGTAAGGTGTTAAATGTACAGGTCGTGGTCTGATTATCATGGTCGCAGTCACTTAGCAGTGGGAGTTGAAAGGTTAATTTACAATAATGATAAAATGAGATGCAGCATTTGTCCACTGCTTACAGAGAGGACCTGATTAGGCTCTTCAGACATCACACAATGCTAAGTGCTAAAGCACCACCATTGTGATCATCAAGAGAATTTTCGGGATTAAAGGGAAAGAATTCAATGCACAGAAAATGCAAAACGCAAGACGTCTGTCTTGTTTTCTCTTCAAGAGCTTTCCTACTTACTCATTATTTACCATTATGTCCGTATGTACCCCACTCACCCACTGATGTATTAATTCAACTAATGTGTCTCTTTTGTCCCCATAAATGGGCTGTTTCTGCCCATGGTGAATGGCTGCGGACATTATTTTCAGCCATAAAGGAGTAATTATGGTCCACCGGAAGCCTACTACTAATGGCATTTTAGTCACTGTAATTTTCCCTGAGATCCATACTCTTGAGTGGCAGCGCCAATAATAGTTTTCTTCTGTGCAGAGCGCCGTGAAACGTCTAATGGATCTAGACCCTCTGGTCCTCATTTTCACCTCTCTAATTAATGGACATTAGTGGCCAAAGTGCCTGCATTCAGTTTTATAATACGCTCTGTTTTTTGTTTTTTTTTTGCATTGATTATATGTGTATACTGATGACGACACTAAGACGTTGGCGTGGGATTTAAGTCAATGGTGCCGGTGGTTGGTTGTGGAGATGATGGACGTTTTCACTTGGTTCGCAACAGGTGCTGCCAGCGGTCAGAGAGGGTTCCTGGGGTGCATCCGCGCGCTGCGAATGAACGGCGTGACCCTTGACCTTGAGGAGAGGGCGAAGGTCACACCGGGAGTGAAGCCCGGCTGCTCGGGCCACTGCACCAGCTTCGGGATGTACTGCCGCAACGGAGGCAAGTGTGTGGAGAAGTACAATGGCTACTCGTGCGACTGCTCTGCCACGGCGTACGACGGACCTTTCTGCACCAAAGGTAAGAGACCAGACCAGACCAGAGCCCATACCACCTTTGCAGCTGCCATGCCAATACAATTGTCCCCCTCTATGGTGCAGTACGTGTCATACAGTATAACGTAAATATTGGCTGAACTCCAATGTCCCTCCCATGCCCTGGGCCAGTTAAGTCGTTGAAGGGCTAGTGCTTGGGGTTAGGGGGGAGATTGGGATTGATTTACCATAATGAGTAAATTAGCTGGGATTACAATGGCACACACAAACATACACACAATGTTTTTTTTTAATGCAAGTGATAAATACACAATGGTCTTTCAACACAATGACTTTATCTTTCAATGGTCCTTTGCTTGGTGTTGTGGTTAATTACGGGGCTTAAGCTCTTAAATAGTCTTTCATAATAAACTGTTTACACTCCTGGTCCTGGTCTAGAATGGTTCAGTGTTCAGCCTACTGTATGGTGTGCTATCCTATGCCCTCACCCTTCTCATGGGTGTTTACATGTTTACCATACCTTAGGTTTGTTTGTTTGTGGTTTTGCACTAGTTTTGCACCCAGGTGAGTGTTCGCCGATGTCAGCGGACAGTTTGACAAACGCGTTTGCGAAACGCTCGCGCGCGGTTAAAGGAGGTAGCCTGTTCTCAAAGAACAATCACTCATGGGGGGCTGCATGGAGGAGAAGTGTTTAGATGGAGGAGCTAACATGTTAGCCACAGCTATTCGTCACTGTTTGCTAGCCAAGCATTCCCACCACATGTCACAGCATAGGTGTTTTGAACGCCCTCAGTGCGCTCTGCCACGCGAAGTCAAATGAGCATGAAGTCCATGATCGGAGCGTGCAGTGTGACACTTGTCAGTGTCGATTCCTCCGAAACCTCCAGGTGAGCCGCCAACCGCGGTAGCTTCACTCGGCACAGGTGAAAAATGAGTGACAGCGCGGGCCGTCTTCCCTGCCCCTCCATCTGAATATGCAGATTGCTGGTGGCTGTGTATGAGAAGGGGGCCTCGGTGGCAGCGATCGCTCTCCTCCGAGACCTCCATCAAGCGCCGGAGGGCTTCCACGCTCGAGATGGGCGCATTTTTTTTTGCTCCGCTGAGCACCCCCATAAGAGAGTCGCAACTCGCAGTGTTCCATCTCAGCTCCATTCTTTGTGTGAGTGTGTGTGTGTGTGTGTGTGTGTGTTTGTATGTGTGTGTGTGTACACACATCTCTCTGTGTGTTTGTGTGTGTGTGTTCCTGTGTATGCGTTTGTATTAATGTGTGTGTGTGTGTGTGTGTGTAAACCCTGAAATATGCATGAATACTCTCATAATTGGGACACGTTAGCTCGCATTTCCATTTATCCATATTTACATGGGCCCTGTCAGGGGTATTGCAGCCAGCACCACATTCCTCCTCTTTCCCTCTTTCCCCTCTTTGTTTTTCTCCTGCCCGAGGCGGTCACTCTCTCTCTCTCTCTCTCTCTCTCTCTCTCTCTCTCTCTCTCTCTCTCTCTCTCTCTTTTTTTTTTTTTCTCTTTCTCTCCTCTCTCTCTGTCTCACTCACTCAGTCCCTCTCTCTCTCTCACTCTTTCTCCCCCACTCTCCCTTTCTCCCTCTCTCTCTACCTCTCTCCCTCTTTCTCTGTCTCTCTTTCTCTCCCTCTCACTCTCTCTCTCTCTCTCTCTCTCTCTCTCTGTCTCACTCACACACTCTCTGCATTTGTTTCTTCCAGTGCCAGTGCTACTGTACACAATGGTGCCTCAGTATTGCTAAGCTCTGCACTTGAGTGCTGTGATCTCACTCCTCGTGGCTTGCCTGTGTCGCTGCTGCCCCCCTCCGTGGGTTTCTGCTTTGAAAATGGAAAATAGGCTTACAGCCATGTTGCCACGGCGATTATTTGCATGCGGTGGCCTCGCTGGCAACAGAACAATAGTTAATAGAGTTTCCATTTTTACTACTTTTCTTTTCACCAGCGTGTTTGCAAAGTCTGGTCGTATCTGAACTCATATCTTGCCTCGCCCCATAGCTTTCTTACGCTGTGGTGGCTAAACTTGTAGTGGAGAGAAAGGAGCCTTTGTTTGGTGGAAGAAAAAAGAAATATATTTCTCACAGGTGATCCTTTGAAAAAATAAATAAATTAGCTTCACAGATGTTTTAGTTTTTTTGTTTTGTTTCTCTTATTGTCTAAAAAAAGCATGTTTACAACACATTATGTAGCAGGAAGCAAACAAAAAGAAAGGGTACACTGCATCAAGTCGCACCAGTAGCAGGCCAGTAGTTTTCAGTGTGTTGAGTGTAGTACATGCAGTGAGCCGTCAGAGACCGATGCTTCCTTCCCTCCTCACTGGAACACAATGGCAGGCCGGCGTCTGCATCGTTTGTGAAGATGTTTCACCTGGTGTGTAAACTCCAAAACGTGAATATGCGCTCATACTTTTTTTTTTTTTTCAAATTGGAGATATTGAGAATAGTCTACGCCCGAAACGTTAGTATTCCAGCCTTTTTTCCTAAGACCCTTGCATTTTTCAGCTTTTATTCTAATGCAAAACTCATGATCAGTAGCCTTTGAGTGCACCTCCGCTTTTTCTACAGTATGTGGAGACTTTCCCTCCTCACTGGGAATCAGTCTCGTGGGACTACCCCATCTGCTCATTCTCCATGCCCACATTCATCACGTATTCATTCATTACAGGAAGCAACACACTGTGTCAGGCACACACACTGCATACAGTATATCATCAGTGGGTATTTGTGTTCATATTGAAATCCTTGACCTTGAGGTTGTTTCGCACATGGTACTGGTAAAGTTTTTTTTGCCAGCTAAGATCCATGTAGGCCATGTTCATTTGGAGGGGTGATTTTTATTTATTTTTATTTTTATTTATTTATTTTTTTATTTTATTTTTATTATTAGACTGCTGAATATAGTTCAGACTGGGTGGTGTGGAGGCAGACATGAAGCTTTAAGTCAACACAAACAATATCATCCTCATGCTTTGTCAACAAGCGCAATATCAGCAGCATACTCTGTCAACATTCACCATATGAGCTGCATTCTCTGTCAACACACAGACTCTCTCAAATTAATCATGTCAACACACACACGCACACGCACACACACACACACAATCTCAACTTCGTAGTCTGTCAGCAACACATAATATCAACACCATACGGTCAGCATACACAGTATCAATCATGATATCATCATGAATATAATCATGCTCTGGCCGCCCTATTATATAGGTAGAGATCAGTGCAGCCTATCAGGGACGGAAACAGGAGAGGAACTGGCTTATCTGTCTCCTCCTACTGCACAGCATAATTCCTCTATGGACTTCTGAATTTCTGAACTAGACTGAGAGGAAGTGACTGACTGACTGAGCGAGCGAGAGAGAAGGAGATAAAGAGAGAAATAGATGCTGAAGTAGGGCTCATCGATGAGATTCTTATTCCGTGTGTGTGTGTGTGTATGTGTGTATGTGTGTGTGTGATTTTCAATTAGACAAATCACTCCATTCCGTCCTCTTGGGCCAAAGGAATCTATAAGCCTTGAGCATGATTACACAGTAAAGAGCTGCTCGTCTACAGGGCATTTATAAACAGCATCACTAAGGGCACTGGTAACCACACTGTCACACACGCACACACACACACACACACACACACACACACACACACTTACCCTGGAGTGGACTTACTTCATTACCTCCCTTGATTTCCCAGGGTCCCCCCTGTTCCGCCCCATATGCATTATGTGCAGACCTATTTGTGTGTATATAGAGCCCCTATAAGGCAAACACTTGTTTTCTCACCAATGTTAAATGGCCCGTGCAAGGACCTTTGTCCTGTACGCTTGCCTGAAATGAGGAAGCAACAAAATGATTGTCGTCCTTTTTTTTTCATGCTTCATTGACAGAAGAAATAGTATTTTCTCGTGTCAACAGAGATGTCAGTGTTTTTTTTTTCTTTTTTGTTTTGTTTGTTTTGTTTTGTTTTTTGTTTTGTTGATGTTTCCAGATTTCATATTGAGATTGTATTTCTCTCATTTGCTTTGTCAGCTTTAAAGAGAATATGTGGAATTATGCAGTGTCGAAGTGCTCTTGAGCATAGCCTCATGACGCATGTTTCAGTTGACTTGCATCGTGCTAGAAAGTGGTTTCAAGGGAGAGCTTGCCGTCCGCTAGTTCTTTTGCATGCTAAATTCCACAGACAACACAGAGCGTTGGCGTCTTTTGCCATTAATTAAAAAGTGTTCCTTCACATTCTGCTGTTTTTCAAATTGGAAGAAAAAACTGCTACATATCACCTTTAATTAACAGCCTTTATTTGTCTCATCTCTTCCTCTTCTTTCCTGACTTGCTTCAGACATCGGTGGCTTTTTTGAGGCTGGCACCCTGGTGAGGTACAACTTTGGGCCAGAGGCGGGGGGTGGCGCCTCATCCTCCACTGCCAGAGACGCGCAGATCGTCGTGGAGTTGGCGCCCATAGAGACCAATTTAACGCGCGAGGACCTGGCCTTCAGCTTCAGCACATCCAGCGCCCCTAGTGTGCTGGTTTACGTCAGCTCACACACACAGGACTACATGGCCGTGGTGCTACGCCAAAACGGTAAGGACATTAGGGGCTGTGTGTGTGTGTGTGTGTGTGTGTGTAGGGGAGGTCCAGGCATGATGATACAGAAACTTAATGCTGTTCCTCAAACCTATGCACCTTTATATATTCAGGGGTAATAATATAATATTGAGTCTGCAAGCACGGTTTTGTTAACTTTTCAAATTCATGAGATTTAGGAAGGTTTATTGCCTTTGCATTTTTAAACGTTCAATTTTCTCTTAAAGAGATTTCACATTTGAGCAAGTGTCTTTAAGTCTCTTTCTTTATGAAATACTGTATGTTGGTATCAACTCTACCTTTGCTCTGGTGGCAGTTTGTATTATCTAGTTCTATTAAGTGTACTTCTCACCTTGCCAAGGTGCTTTGTGGGTTTCAATCTGCAGAGGCCTCTTTTACAAGGGCTTTTACACCCAGAATAAGACAGACCTGTCTAAAAGCTCGCAGGTTGTGAGACTTCTCATTCTCAGTCTGTATTCCTCCATCCACAGGGGACTGAGTGCTTTGGTGTGTGTGTTCAGTGTATGCCGTTGTACTGTACAAAAGAAAGCCCTGACTCTCGACACTGCTAAGGAACTTAGAACACACACACTCCCACACAGCTCCCATACTGCACAGGGTGATACATGAACCTATCCAATGCAAATGTGAAATTGCTTCAGTGAACAGCCCAGCCTACGAAAGTAGAGAAATGTAGCCCTACATCAGTGATCAGTATTGAAAAACTGAAATTGAAGATTCAAATATTTGTTTACCGCTTCAGTTGCAACACTGAATGAGATGGAGGTGTTGAAATTGCCGTTTGGGAAATTATGAATTGAGGTATGCATGCCCATGTACACTATTTCTCTTACTGACATATCACGACAAGGCCGATATGCGTTCCTAGTGGTCATTACACATTTGTAGATCGTAGATTGCCCCATGTATGACTGTCACTCTGAGATTGACTAAACTTTATGAAATTTTGTTTTCAATAAGTACACTAGTGCTGTTTTGATTTGCACGGTTTGCACACTGCCTGCGTCTGATTGGTTCCTGAAGGAGAGAGAGAGTGCATACAGTATGTGTGTATATATAAGTCTTTATGTCAAAGTGATTCTGTGTCAGTGCTGTCTAAGTTTGGCTCACAGTCATGTTTTTTCATCAAGCCTTCATAAAAAAAAATCAATTTCCCATCATTCCACCCACACACACACCCACTAAACACCCCCACACACTCACACAACAAACACGCACACACACACACACAAACATATACACTCATACAAGCACACACAAATGCAAATACACTTACTGCCTGGCTCCGAGCTCTATAATCAGAGGTCGGAGTGATGTTTATTTTGTGTGTGTCTCTCTAGACGTCAGATCCCACCTCACACCCCTGCAAAAAAACACACAGAGGCACACACACACACACACACACACACACACACACATCCCTAAACAGAAGCCAAGCTGGAGGACTTGACTTCCCGAAGTACTTGTGTGGCATTAACCACAGGGGCCGTTATCACCACTGTTTTGTGTGTCACTCTCTGAGCGGAGGCACCAGGCTTCAGAGGGGAGAAATCGGGGCTGGGGGTGGGTAGGGGGGCACAAGAGTACAGTGGCAACGAGTGCAGTAATTGGCACCCCTGTCGCTCTCGACGAGGCTCTGAAGGCAGACTGGGGTGGGTGTCAAGCCGGGGATGTCAGGCGCCAAGCATGGCTGGCGTGGTGTAAGGGGGGGTGGGGGTGGGGGGGGTGGTGGTGGGGGTGGGGGTGGTGGTGGGGCGGTGAGGGGTGCCGCTGCTTCGAAGCCTGGCACCCTCACAGGAATATCCCAGAGTGAATTACATAAGCACCGTCGTTTCCGCTCCTTTCCCCACCCCATCCCCGCCCCCGCACAACTCTCCCAGTCACCAGCCTCAAGACGTGCTTGCCGTTTCGGCCACGAGAAATAAAACGAAATAGAATAAAATATGAAAAAAAAATGGCTGCTGCAAAGTGGCTGTGGTTTCACGCTGGATTGAGCCCCCCCCCCCCCCCATTTAAATTTCCAGCTCCGTCCCTCATCTCCTGCTTTTCCATGCTGTCAGTCGCCCCGAAACCACCTGGACGCAGCTCGGCGTCTGTCAGCTCGCTCGCTCGCCCGCCCGCCCGCCCGTGTGTTCACACAGATACACGTATACACACACATACAGTACATACACACACACACACATACACACTCACATGTTCCCACTCATGCTGTGAACCAGCCCATGTGTAGGCAAGGCCTCATCTAAAAATAGACTTGTTGTTACTTCTGTGCATCACACTCTCTCCACTCCACACACACACACACACACACACACACACACACACACACACTCACAGAATTGCACATTTGTGTGTGTGTTGTGGATAGGGTCATGTCATCAAAGTAATTAGTGTTTCTGTAAACTTTGGCTCACTAATGATCTCTCAGCGGTGTGGCGTGGCGTGGTGAGGAAGGAAGGATCTGTGCCGAAGAACGAGGCAACTAGGAAAAAGAAAAAGGGGGGGGGGGGGTGGTGGTGTTGATGTCCTAGCATAGCATTATGACAACAGCAAACAAGTAGCAGATCTCATACAGTAAACAGGACCGGGGGGGGGGGGACACAACTTGTCTGCTTGCCATAAACATGGGATCGTTCTCCATCACATGCCGTATGGTTCGTGCAAACGTAGCAGAAGAGCTATTTCACCAGAGAGCTTGTTACTAGGTGATTATCCGTCAGCAGTGAGCCGCGGGTTTCTTTCGAAGAGCCGCCGGCACCATGACGAGACGGATCGAAGTGATGCATACAGTAGATGAGAGAGGCAAGAGTGAAAGAGGGATGAATGAGAGAAGAAAGAATGAAGAGATGCATGGAGGAGAGAAGGGAAGGATGAAAAAAATGACTGATGGGGAAAGACTAGCTGATGTAGAAGTGCAAAATCATATGTTTTAGTATTTATTTCACAAGCGGGTGTTTGTGTCTGATGATGGCCTCATTAGAGAGAGAGAGAGAGAAAGAGAGAGAGAGAAAAGCGCTGTGTTACCTGACTGTACGGAGGGGGGAACAAACCTCCCTTTGTTCTGGGATGACTCCCCGGACTGTGCTGAGGCAAGCCCACATTCCTGCCCCTATATTCAGTGCACGCACACACACACACACACACACACACACACACAAACCAACACAAACACAGTAGGAGCAGCAGCAGTAGCCATGGCTGATAAACACACACACACACACACACACACACACACACACACACACACACGAAAGCCATCAGGGCAGGGGGGCAACGTCAACATCAACATCTGGCAAACACTGGCAGGCCCATGTCGGCTCCCTCTCACCTAACTAACTAAGGGTG
>JASCQY010000057.1:15535296-15546949 GCA_030264315.1 Sardinella tawilis | reverse complement strand
CTGTATTCTTTGAACAGGTATCATCGCTGTGGTGATATTCACCATCCTCTGCACGCTGGTGTTCCTGATTCGCTACATGTTCCGCCACAAGGGGACCTACCACACCAATGAGGCTAAGGGAGCGGAGTCGTCCGAGTCCGCTGACGCGGCCATCATCGGGACGGAGCCGCCGTTCACAGAGACCATTGAAGAAAGCAAGAAAGAATGGTTTATCTGAGAAACCCCCACAGGCAGCACCTGCACAGAGCCCGCGGCGCTGATTCTGTATCTCTCTGAGTGTTCGAACAAGACAGAGGGGAAGGGAGGGTGGGCTGGGGTTTCAAGCTATCCTACTCAGAGATACTGTACACTGTACATAGTGACTGGCTTGTCTCTGATTTCTATTGTGTTTGGGGATTTGAGGACACCTTTGAATATACAGTATACTGTCTGGACCGCTCATGCCGTTTTTGTTCTGTGCACTGATCTGCCAATCCTGTCGTGCAGTGAGTAAGATCCATAAACACGGTCTTTGTTTTTTGTTTGATTTCATTGGCCATCCACCTTTACATATATTCAGTATTGAATGATTGCTTTCTTTTTATTTTGAAAATTTTAATCCTGGAAAGGCATGCCAAAACTGGCAGTCCAAATGTTTTGGTTTTGTGCAAATATTTTGGTTCAAATTTTAACAGGGACAGAACAGAGGTTTTTTTTTTTTTTCTTTTTGGCAAACTGACATTAGATTGTATCTCCACTGTTATTTTAATCTGTCCTGAGAGGAACAAAACAAAGTGGCATGCAGAGGAAATCTCAAAGACCGTAAAGTGATGACGCTCAACCACACTTCTTGTCTGCTGACAGCAGTCTGAGTTTAACATGTTAAATCAATGCCATCTTCACTTCTGTTGCCAAACACCCCAGTCTTATGCACTTCTTTTCTGTTAAAAAAAACATACATTATGAGTCTCATGGACGAGTTCTGAGAAAACCCTGGATTTTACACATTTTACATTGTTAATGCTTACACACTGTATCTCTGGCACTGAATTCAGTATTCAGGAGACTCTGACACTGTCCACAAAACAGAGTATTACAGAGTAATAATGAGTTAAATGGCTTAATCCATTGTGCCTTTCGGATTTAGCCACTTAGCCTTCTAGCTCAGCAGTATTAGTCTATACAGAAGAAAAAGCAAAGGGACAAATGCCTAAGAGTCTAATATATGTATGATTTCCATGTAGGAAAAGCATTTTTTTTTTGTCGTGTGTTTTGTTTTGTAACTTCTTCACTAGTCCCCCTGCACTCGTGGACATGGCTCCAAATTAGGTTTAATTTTAAATGCAAATTTTTTATATGAATATCCTCTTTACATGTTAAACATGTTGTTGTGTTATCATTGCTGGCAGTATAATACAGTAATTTCATCTGATCATAGCAAATGTCACCTTTGTTATGTTATTTATGTGGTCTCATATTGTCAGCTTAAATGAGTTTTTGTGCACTGTATGGCAAATATGTTTTTTTAAAGATACTCAGTAAGTTTTGTTTGTCCCCCCCCCCCTCCCCCAACCACATGTAAACAAATGTCTGCTGTCGGGACAGATGAGCACACCTCCCTCCTGGATGTTTTTACACATGATAAAGCCACTTCTGTGCCTGCAATGTGCAAAGTGTCACCAGGAAGAGCAGACTGGCAGAAAAAAAAAGACTTGAAAAAAAGTCATGATTGTCTGAAGCAAAGTAAGAATGTGTTACAATTTTTATTATTATTTATGAACAATTGTGTTTTTAATCATGACTTGGGTTTTCTCTCGGTTAAAACACTCAATTTTAGTTTTGTTGTGGTTGATGTCTGAGGCATTTTCTGGAAAGACACTGGCTAAAGATTAAAGAATGGTGTGTGTGAAGTGTACTGTGCAAGTAACAGTGTCCGTGGCTTCTGTTTTAAAGGTAGATAGATGTCTGATGTCTTTTCCAGAGTAAGAAGGTTTTGCACTGTCATGAGGTCTGTTGTGAGTTCTTGTTCTCACAAGAAAAATGCATGAAAGGCTTGACTGGGTTGGACATATGCCTCGCTTTAGCCTTCATATGCATTTTCTCTCAGTCTTTCTAAGAAACAGAAATAATCACCCTCTGACTCAAACATGTTTATTATAAATCGTATCGCGGTACCGTATACCATATACCTGAGATCGCTGCCCCAGGACAATTAATTATTACATAAAAATCACAAAATTACACCCCGCATACAAACCTGAAATTGTTAACAAAACACCAAGAGCATGTGCAATAATGAGAAGGTGGAACACCTAGAGGTCTCATTTAAGCAGTCTCTCACTTAGGCTACTTAGACCCATGGATCATTTGTACTTTCAAATACTACAACCAAGTATCAGCAAATCTGATTTACTACCCATTGTCATTGCAGAATTTGCTGTGGAGCTGAATATTTTTGGGGGACTTAGCAGAAGTATTTGCATGTCACAACAAACCATTTGGTCTTATTGGACATTTCACTGTAAACTTTGTATTATCCATTGTCCATTAATATCCGTCTGTAACATGTCCATACAATCACATAACTTAAACATACTGTATACAGCTACAATAATATTGTTTTGTACAGTGATACTGTAGGTAAACCATACATTTTGTTTCACAATAAATATAATATATATATTTTTATGAAGATATTTTATAGATGACCTAGCCATTGTCTGTGTTCCACCTGTTTGTGTTTTCAAGAGTGAATTGGATGTTGGCGAAGCTACTTGCCACTTGAAGTTTTTCTTTTCAGTTAGTGCTGATGGATGCTGTATTACATGTCATGGTGGAGAAACAAAAAGAGTTGAGAACTGTGCTATTGTAACATTTTCCTTTTTTTAATTTCTCAGTTTTCTATTGATTACTCCCACTACCAGATTTCTAAAACAAACTCTTTTTAAACAGAGAGTCTTTCTGGGCCTTCATGTGATTGAGCTAAAGAGAGAGAAGGAGACAGTGCTCCCTTTTCACTTGCACATATATAATGGAAAAGATTTGTCTTTGTTTGTTTGTTTGTTTGTTTGTTTGATTGTTTGTCTGATTGTCTGTTTAAATTAGTTGTCATTCCATTTTCCCGGAGCATATGAGTGATGGTTGCATAAGTATCCACTGTCCCAGTATGAAAAATGTATCCATTGTCCTCATCAGTGCTCTATAGTGAAAAACTTCACATAACATAATATAAAGCTTCTATTCTTTTTACATTTTATTCATACATTTTTATGATCAAATGTGGCACATTGCTCTCTTTGAGTTAAAGCAGCAGCATGTGAATTGTATATAATGGTAATGTAAACTACTGTGGAATATCATATCTGTATTTATTATTGGGGATGTATTTTTAAAATATTTGCTATTATGACAAGTTGGGAAATAACAGTTTAACACTTTTTTATATTCAGTGCAATTCAGTTATTGACTGGCTGTGTTTGTTTTTATTCCTCCATGATGTGAGAGACCTGATTTACAAAACAAGGGAATTTAAAATGCGTATGTGTTCTTTTTATGAAATGGGGTTAAAATGTACTTATGAACCTGTCACTGACATTATAATGACATCGTTTGTGAGCTGCTCTGTGGATATCAGATGTGAGGTCTAAATGATCAAAAGGAATCACTGTCTCCTGAGGCGAGATGCAAGGACTGTGTCTGTATCATTTCACTTACAATTCCTTTTTGATAACATGTCATCTGTCAAGCCTTATTTGCAGTATGTTTTGTGATATGGTATAAAGCTACAACATTAAAGAGCCTTGCCATGATCAACATTGTCTAGTAGATTTCTTCACTTGCTTTTCACAAATGAATGACGCACAAAGTGTGTGCGTGTATGTATATTTTGACCTTTCATAACATTAACTACTGTGCAGAGGATTGTCTTTTGACCGTAATCAACTGGCTACTCTGTTTAAATTCAGTTTGACCTATGGTCATATACTGCCCCTATGTGCAACTAATTGGTACTGCATGCACATGGTTTCGCACCTCTTGAGGACCCAAGCCCAGAGATTTTCAGGTGACCCATGGATCAAAATGATGACTAAGGAAACAACCAAACTTTCACTACTGAATAAGCACTAGTGATCGTGTTGAAAAAATTATTGAACTGCATGGTTATAGTGACAGACAGACAGACAGACAGATAGACATATAGACAGATAGATAGATAGACAGACAGGCAGATAGATGGATAGATAGATACGTATTATTCCGAAGACAGCAATGTCTTTGAGGGTCACCATTAAGCCACAGACCTACTTTATACTTGTTCACCTTAAGTTGTAACTTGTGTCTATTTTTCAGTCAACCAACACATGGCCTAACGTTACTTAGATCTGTCTGGATAGCTTTCGAAAACTGTTTGAATATTTAATAGGAAAGGCTATTTTTAATCCTCAATCAATCAACTATATGCATGCCATATAATGCGATAGCCTAGGTTGCACTTATGCACTGAGGACATACGCATCTGTACCTATGTTTAAACTAACTGCTCAGAGTAGGCCTACAGTAGGCCTGTTTAGAACATTTATTGAGCTGCTACCCAGCCCATAGTCTATAGATTTTTTAGACATAACAGACCTTCACCAGAGCCATTCACCATATGAGGTGAGAAATCTGTCGTGCCTTTTATCTTTTTTCCATTCCATAATTAGTGACAAAAAGCACTGCAAATCTTGATAGCTCCTCAATATTGCATGGGTCCACAGCTGACACAAAGCTAATGAGTAGAGAAAAAAAATAAACCAACACCATTAGGCCATGGTGCTGCTACTTTAGACTGAAATTCAGTGCTGAAATTCCAATAATACGCACCGCGCAAAACGTGGTGACTCAGGCTGGGAGCTTGTTTCCAGCAGGTGACGACAGAGGGTTTGCATGAGTGTGATTCCCAAACCAAACACAGAAGGCACACTCTAACAGTAGGATATGTATGGTTTGAACTGCGTGAGCAGGCGACACAAACGGCCCAAGAATGGTAAGAGAAACATTTATGAACGCTAACGTACAATTACTTCAGCTGTTTGCCTGTGCAGTTATTCATTATCATACACTTTTGTATCGGAATGGGAAGGGTATCAAGGATTTGATGGGAATAATCCTGACTCATTGAATAGGGGGCCATTTTGCATCAGTGAAGCAAGCTAGCATTAGCGCTAACTTGCCTGTTTGCTTACTGTCTTAAATCTGGAAATACCTCATATTTGGATCTCCCTTTATGTCTAGGAGCACTATTATATACTGACTATACATTTACAATGCTCCACGGCTTGTTTATAAATACGTTGTAATTACCTTGCCTAGCTACGTAACTGGTTTTAGCTTACTAAAACTAGCTAGCTGCTAGCGAATTTAGCCTTGTATCTCCAAATCAGCTAGCTGCTCCAGCTAGCTAGGTAGCTAAAAAGGTTAACTAGCTGATACGTTTTGGACTGACAAATGTGTCATAGTAATTCCCGAAAAGCATATATGTGATAAGTATAAGAGACGTTACTGCATCTATGACCAATACGTTCGTTCTCCAAGAAGTACGCTAAGGATATCCCATATTTTCACTAAAACCCGGCTTGTCAGAATATTCCTACAACGTCAGGCCATATCTCGGTCATTCAGCTGCGACAGTTTACATTAACCCAGAACAAGAAATAACTGGGTTATCGAGTGATAATGATTGGTTGAGAAATGTAAACAAACAGAAGGCACGAATCCATATTGTGATTATGATTCTCTGGGCCATTCGTAGCAGAGTACCTATCACTGTTTCAGGAGAAGAGTTTGTTTTCTATGCAAGTAATGTAGCCACATCAGCTAGCTCGTAGCCTTATGATTAATGGTGTAAGCAAAAATCCCTGCCGTCAGGTAGGTGACCTATAGTTATCACAGCCAGCGCAGGTAGGTTGCAAGGTGGTAATTGGCATTTCTTTAAAGGGCATCCCTGTTGTGATGACGTAGCGACAGACTGCAGTTTTGGCTTTGGTTTCTTTTACTGTCTATGGTTGTGACATGGCTCTGTGACTTCTGAAGCTGAGTTTTGTCACATCTAGGCTCCTAGTCATATACAAGTATTGGGTTGCAACCAGAAACACGTCTCACTGTTTAGCTGATTGACCATAGTGCATTGCATAGTGCAATGACACTTTCAACATCATATTGTTGCTGCTCTGTTGTAATGCTCTAATGAAGCATGGTAATGTCATAAGCAGTATTATTCAGATAAGGAAAATAACATCCTTTTACCATTTATTTTGCATCCTTGCTTTATTTGCTTCCTGCCTTATTTTTGTTGTGATCCAAATGTGTGTTGTTACGCCCCCCCCCCCCCTCTTTTATAGAACATCCCTCAGTCTAATCTTTTGTTGATAATGCTCATGCTGTGATATGTTTTGGATGCCACTAACAGAAAACTATGAGACAGATGGCAACATTTCTAAAACCCAGGTTATAATAAGAAGATTACCTTCACTTACTCTGAGGTCAATGGTAGCTATAAAATGCATATTATATAGTCAAGAAAAATACTTCTGGAGCTGTAATTCTACAAACCTTGATCAAAACTGGGTTCATGGACTTACTACCCTACATGTTGTTGCTTTATCTGGGCTGGTAGGTCACAAAGTCTAGCCAAGACTGCGTGATCTTAATCAGATTAAATCTAGACTACTTTCAATGAATCACCGGAAAACTTTTACCTTTAAGACTTCAGTGGGGGAAGATGATTCCATCAACAATTAAGCAGCACAGTAATAAAAACATTAGTCTAAATAGTAACAGTTGTTTTCTTTGAAGGGAAGCCATGCTACTCTTCGCGCAGTAACCTGTATGGAGCCAGTGTTTATGTAGGTTATTTTATAGGCTGTTTACCGTAGCCTACGCATGGAGCTAAATGAGGTCACGGTTCTGAAAAGCCCCATGATGATGTTGGCTAAATCCCAATGCCCCCCTTAAGCCCAGAACCCTGAACCCTCAATGGCTTAACTGCCACCAAGGGACATTGTGATTGCCTGATTCATGCCATTGAAGTCTGACAGGTCATGGCTTAGGGCTTAGGAGAAGACGTTGGGCTTTAGCCAATGTTGTGCCGAAGGTCCAGCAGGCCGACTGACTGCGTTATTGTACAGCTGGCCTAGAGCAGAGGTGAGAGACCTCAGGGATTAGAGCTTCAGGTAAAAGGCTAATGGTCAAATCCAGTCTGTCTCACACACACACACACACAGCCGTCATAGGCTACACATCACCCATGTCAAGATTAACAGTCAGCATGCCATGGCTAAAGCCCCAGGGTAAACAAGCTGCTGGTCACTGCTGAACTGTGTCACTAACGGTTTGGCTTGGATATATGACTAGGTTGTTAAAGTATGTTTCTAATTTGTTTGTTTGATCGTGTATTTGTTTTTTGTGATGGTTTCGGTACAGTCATTTGTCATTACAGCCGTCTGCGTGGTAGCAGTGATGAAAGATACATTTGGAAATTAGATTTTGTAGTTAATTACTCAGTGACATTTAAATTAGTCAGAGCAGTCCACCCAAATGCCAAGATGGAAAAGAAACTGTAAATATCAGGATGACATTCACAGGCATACTTCTTTACAGTTTGTTTCGTATGTTAATTACTTTGAGGAGCCTTGGTCAGGACTACTTTATGGCTTTCTATAAATAACAGTTGCAAAACCCAGTCCTGCTAGTCACGTGATCATGTATCTCCTCTCACCACTCTTGGTCTAGGCTATTTGAGACATGGAGTCTTGTCACAACAGCATGATTGCATGTAAACAATGGAGGTGAAGTCCCATTTGCCAACACCAGACATGAGATTGAAAGCCAGGAATTGTGAAATGTCCATCAAATGCATAGCCTAAGTATTTGCCGAGTTTTTCCTCTCTGGGAAAACTGAAGAACATGGTTGATACTGGTTTGTTGTGAGAGATGGCCTCCACAATCAATGTGCCCGTCTTGGACCACTAGATTTGTAATTAGCAGCAAATGCTGGTGTTATTTTCTTGCTATTTGCAGAAATAATAAACTTTTTTCATGACCCTGATTTTATTTATTTATTTATTTCCAGACTACCTGGTGAAACCAGCATTTTAAGCAGTCAGAAGTCTTCCATTCGCCTGAGCCATTAAGTGAAGAGTCACTGGAGCAACTGGACACCGGACAGGATAGTTTGATTTTCCTCAGAGGTTCCCTGGAAAACTTGATCAAGAAGATGAGACGGCAGAGCGCCTGAGACACTGTCTTCGTCCAGGGAGCCGACAGCAGCAGGGACAGAAGTGGGTGGACAAGGAGGTGGAGTAGGAGGAGGAGAGCGTGTGAGTTCAGTGAGACTTCCATCATGTCGTCCAACCGGGGCCAGAACCCCCACGGGCTGAAGCAGATCGGGCTGGACCAGATGTGGGATGACCTGCGGGCCGGCATCCAGCAGGTGTACACGCGGCAGAGCATGGCCAAGTCGCGCTACATGGAACTCTACACGTATCCTAGCTGTGCACTTTTTGCAACTGATCGGAGAGTTATTTGAGCTTACTTAATTTCATTTGTCCCGCGCAGTAGGCCTATTTAATCACCACTATATTCAGATTCAGCATCATAGACCTCACCAAAGAATGGTATTCTACATGTATTCATTCTTAAGCGCAGGTTGATACCCTCATGTCGCGAAAGACGGAGAATGGGGTGATTCTTTAGAGCGGTTGTGTGTTTTTATTTATAAATGTTTGCATTGGTAAGACCCTGTGAGGTTGAGAGTTTTGGCTCAGCAGCATACATTGCTAAGCAACGCTACTTCTATTTCCAATGGGTTTTCTGAGTCTGAATCAGACCCGACCAATACCAAATTCAGGGGACTTATGGATAATGACGTTTTCTTTTATCAGTCTGAATCCGCTTGTATTAAGGATCTGTCCAGATGCCCTTGCAGCAGGCTACTCAGTGCAGCAACTGGATGTTGCCCACGGTTTGTAGAGAGAGCGCCACTTTCTCTGGGCACTGCAGTGTTTTCCCAGTGTGAGACTAGCTGAGCACAGACCCCTAGCATCAGCATTCAGCCACCCACGCCCTCAGAGAGAGAGGGGGAGAGGGAGAGAGAGAAGAGAGAAGAGGACGGAGAGAAAAAGGAAGAGGAAGGGAGGAGTGAAAGACAGAAGGCTGATTCGATCAGACAGCAAAGGTTAGCTGTCAGACAGTTGTGACAGAAAGTCAAACATGCCTTGCCTCTATTTCTCCTAGTGCCGCCCTGTGAGGCCTGTTGACAGTCTGCAGGGTCATAAATAGTTCTTCAGAAGGAGCATCCTTGTCTTCTGGTGCCTTTTATTGACACTTTGTGCTTTTGCACCCATATGGCTTACCAGTGTGAGCATGCAAAGCTCAATATGGCAGGATAGTTATTTGCACTTGTCAACATTATTTCTGAATGATGCAGTCAGCACACACGGTTATTTGTGAAACCTTTTTGAAACATTTGGCTATTATCTCCTCACGATTTCATAGCTCCCCATTATGTGAGTACACTGTTGAAAAAGACGAAAAAACATGCCTTTCTATAGTCTTGCTATATAGTCCTCCTATAGTCCTATTCTGCTCTTGGCTCTGTGAACTAGAAGCAAGCAAAGAGGGGGAACTAGCCCCCAAATAGTCACCAGGCTATACATTGTGTTGAGTCTCTGGGGAAGCACTGAAAGGAAGTGATCTACATCTGTCATGTCCTCTTTCAAATACAGTGAAGATCATTGAAGGCAAGCAACTGCTAAGAAATTCAAACATAAGCGTAAACTACTAACATACTTACTGTAGCACAATGTTATCCAGAATGGCTGACTGCACCTTTGATTGTTTCCAGTTTGTGGGTTTTGGGATGTTTGGATTTTCATAGATGATATGCTATCCAGTTTCAAATCTCTGGGGCCGGTAAATGTATAGGTATGAGTGCAGGCATTTCTGTAGATGAGAGAGACCAAGCTGCCCTCTCCAGCACAAAGGAGAGGTCTATGTATCTATCACAAAAGAGCTCTCCTGCACTTCCTGCTTCCCCCACAGCGGCAGTCTGAAGGCTAGGATTTCACCCACTCATCCCACAACAGGCCCAGGGCGTAATTAAAGACTTTTGGGGGTGAACAGAGAGAGAGAGAGAGAATGAGGAACATAGAGAGAGGAAGAGAGAGAGGATGAGGGACAGACATAGAGAGAGGGAGAGAAAGAGAAGGAAAAGATAGGCAGAGGACAGTTTGCTCATCCTTGTGAGTTCAGCCCATGAGCACAGAAATTATGCTCAGCTCAGTTGTATCGGTGAGGGCCTGTTTTTGTGCTGATTCTCCGTTCCTATGGGCAGCTCAGGCAGGAGACGGTCGAAATTTCAACTCTGCTGCGTTGACGAGACACGGCAACGATACAGGACACCAAGAAAAACACCCGCAATATTCTGTTTCCAGGAACTATTGGTTGTGCAAGTCAGGAATGGTAATCTCACACCACAGTGACTAGTGCATAAACAGCAGCCCAACCCATATAGCTGAATTGAGCCGGACACTTTGTAAACAGCGCACACAAAAAAACAGTCTGAGATAGGCCAAGCACTGATGATCCATTTATGTGTGCATGTATTATCATTTGTAGTTTTTTTTTTTTCACATCTCCCATGTCTGTCTCCACCTATCTGGGCCACACCTGTCTGTGTCTAATTGCCTGTAGTGGTCTTCCACATGTATCCCTCATGATCCAGTTGGTAGATAGTCTGAGGGTGTAGGATGGCACTGCATTGCCGGGGCCCATGGCTCAGCGGGCACCAAAGGCCATGTACTGTGCGTGAGGAGGGAACCTGGCACTGCAGCTTTGGAAGGATGCCAAGCCTGGAGAGGTGCCAGCATCTCTCTCTCTCTCTCTCTCTCTCTCTCTCTCTCTCTCTCTCTCTGTCTCTCTCTCTCTTTCTCTCTCTCTCTCTCCATCACCTTTCCCTTTTGTGGAGGCATTTTACATTTTGACTGTAGTCGGTTGTCTAGAGCTCACTTTGCAGGACCAGAGGAAGGATTTGGGCGTGGGGTTGAGTCAGGATGAAATTGTTGCGTGATGGAATTGTTGACTGTTTCTCATAAATATGGGTATGGTTCGGCTTCTGGGAGCTTTGTAATTTACAGTGTCTTTGAAGCGGCTTGCCATACAATTCAGAATCCTTTCTTGGTAGTTGTGTTATGTTTTTTTTTTTTTTGTTTTTTTTTTAATTCCTTCTAAAATTAAACGTTTGAGATTATTTTCACAGATGTTTATTCAGTAGAATGTCAGGAAGTCTTCTTTGTTTTACCCCTTCTGTTTTTTTTTGTTTTTTGTCTTTGATCATTTACCTTTGCCTTAACCGTCCTCCCCCTCTCAGACATGTGTATAATTACTGCACAAGTGTCCATCAGTCCAATCAGGCGCGTGGCGCTGGCGTCCCAGCCTCCAAGCCCTCCAAGAAGACCCCGACTCCAGGAGGGGCCCAGTTTGTGGGCCTGGAGCTCTACAAGCGACTCAAGGAGTTCCTGAAGAACTATCTGACAAACTTACTCAAGGTGCTGCTCTACTGCTCTTGGTCATGACATGAAATTGTTGCACAAAATTCAATCAAACTTGTTATTTTAAAATTAACAAATTAACATTC
>JASCQY010000057.1:15515638-15535196 GCA_030264315.1 Sardinella tawilis | reverse complement strand
CAAATTAACATTCAACTAAAGCACCATCAACAAGAACCGCTTTAGAACCTCCCAGTTAACGGATGTTTTAGACACTGATGCTGTACCAAATGACACCTTAAAGCGATAGTCCGGTGTACTCCCAAACATAGCCCTGTTGTTTGAGCTCATTAGGTGCTGTCGGCAGGAAGAGGAACGAGAGAATTTGATACGACATACTAAATAGGGAACCTACATCCAACTGAATGCTTCTATGTAGCTCCATTCAGTTAGCGGTAGTTAACGGTAACGGTTAACGGTAGTTAACTTGTCCATATGTTTTACCAAACTTTGTCATTCTTCCTACCAACAGCATGTGGTGAGCTTAAATATCAGTACCCGGACAGTCACTTTAAATGTTCTAACCTATAGTTACTTGAGGCTTTGTAGCTTCTGTAAGTTAATGTTTCAATACTGCTGTACTGGTTAATGGGTCTTGGCATTAAATGATGCTGTTTGTGAGAGAGCTTGTAGAGCCTTGCATGGTAAATGAAATTCCTCCTGTCCCTGATTTTTTTTTTTCCACCCCTCAGGATGGGGAAGACCTGATGGACGAGAGTGTGCTCAAGTTCTACACGCAACAGTGGGAGGACTACCGCTTCTCCAGCAAAGTGCTGAATGGCATCTGCGCCTACCTCAACAGACACTGGGTGCGCCGCGAGTGTGACGAGGGCCGGAAAGGCATTTACGAGATCTACTCGGTGAGTCAGACACGAGGGCCACGCTCCATCAGCTCTGCCGTGTGATCTTGTCTTGGTGGCTTGTCTGTTCTTGATTCGCTCTGGAATCATCACGTTTTGTTGTGGGTGAAAAGCTCTGTGACGGGCGTTGGGAAATCTGATTGAGTGAAGGTGTGGTGTTCACCTGAGAGGGTATGTCTGTGCTTTTATCCAGTCAGCATCAGTAATTTGCATGATGGGGAAAAGTGCAAACTATGACCCTGCGCAAAATCAGTTTGCTAATGAAATACCAGTGGTTAAGGCTAACTATAATGAGTTAAGTGCTCCCTCACGCAAGACCATAATAGCTATAATTCCTGAATGGGAACTTTGCTTGGAGACCGACTAAATACCTTGCCTGTGTTTTAATTTAGAGGCTTGGAAATACTTGGTAAATAGGAGTGCTAAACACAGAGATCCTGTTCTAAATCATCATTGTCTCTTTTCTCTATTCTTTTTTTCTTTTTTAAAGCTCGCATTGGTGACGTGGAGAGATTGTTTATTCAGGCCCTTGAACAAGCAGGTAGATTTTCATCTAAAGAAATCCTATTATGTCCCTTATCATTGTTGTTCAATGAGCACCAGCACTGTAATGAATTAGCAGTGTAAGAGGGTCTGTGTTTCGTTCGCAGGTGACCAACGCCGTGTTGAAGCTCATTGAGAAGGAGCGCAACGGGGAGACCATCAACACGCGACTCATCAGCGGTGTCGTCCAGTCTTACGGTACGAGCTCTCGAGCTCACGTCCTCTCAGAGAGCCTCACTGTTGTTTACCGCCATCGCATTCATGTTGGAGCGGGAGGAAACGCAGAGCTCTGCAATTCGGCTGCAATTACTGTCGTTTTCCTCCTTTAGCGGCTCTGCACACAAAACGAAGCCATGCTTAGTGGAATTTGTGCCAGTTGAGCTGTCATGTAACAGTGTGTGTGCTCGCTCTCTTCCAGTCGAGCTGGGCCTGAATGAAGACGACGCCTTTGCGAAGGGGCCCACATTATCCGTGTACAAAGAGTACTTTGAGAGCCAGTTCCTGGCAGACACCGAGCGCTTCTACACAAGGGAAAGCACAGAGTTTCTGCAACAAAACCCCGTCACCGAATACATGAAAAAGGTTAGTGTGATGACGGCCATGAATGGCTAATGGCCTCTGCGTTATCAGTGAGACCCCTGTCATTTTTTAGGATTTTTTTTGTTTTGTTTTGTTTTGTCCGCAAGGGAAGGCTATTGAATATGACCCAGCTCCATTACCATCAAGCCCCATTGAGAAAGAAACAGTGGTGAACTTTGTGAAAGATGTCTTGTTTGTTGACATTAAACTTGCTGACATTTTATGACAAATTTCATTTGACTCATACAAACACAGCGCGTGTTTAGCATGGATTATAAGTGCAAAACTAAGTGCATTCACTTCTGAGAGTAGATATGACATGCTGTATGTCTAACTAGTATTTTCACTACGTAGTTACTGATGGACACCATGCACAGATCAACATTAGTTGAGAATAGTGTAGTTTATCTAAGACTACATCTGATGTGATGTTTGCACCAGCAATTTCATGTGTCTTAAATCCTTAAATGATTTCTAATAACCATATCAAATTTGTTTATGGATTTGACAAGGTGTGTTTTACTGAAATGATCAGTATTGCTGATGAATTACATTAACGTTGAATTGGTGTGTGTGTGTGTGTGTGTGTGCGCATGCAGGCGGAGACGCGGCTGCTGGATGAGCAGCGGCGTGTGCAGGTGTACCTCCATGAGAGCACACAAGACGAGCTGGCACGCAAATGTGAACAGGTGCTCATCGAGAAACACCTGGAGATCTTCCACACAGAGTTCCAGAACCTTCTGGATGCCGACAAGAATGAAGGTTAGGAGGAGGGCTGTTCATAATTATGTTTTTGTGTGTGTGTGTGGGGGGGGTGGGGGGTTGTAACCTCAGCCAAGGTTATGTTTTTGCCGGCTTTTGTCTGTCTGTCTGTCTGTCTGTCTGTCTGTTAGTCTGTCTGTACAAAATAACTCAAAAAGTACTGTACGGTTCTGGATGAAATTGTCAGACAATGTGGTTATTAGGTCAAGGAATTCAGTAGATGATGAATCATCTTTTAAAGAGAATTTTTTCGGACACCCCCCCCCCCCCCCCCCTTTAGACCTTGGTCGCATGTACAACCTTGTGTCTCGCATCACGGACGGCCTAGGCGAGCTGAAGAAGCTTCTGGAAACGCACATCCACAACCAGGGCCTGGCCGCCATCGAGAAGTGTGGGGACGCAGCACTCAATGTGAGTAGCAATCATCTGAGATGGGGGGGGGGGGGGGGCTTTCTGCCTATGAGCAGCACCATGCTGATAGCATTGCTCCTGGTCCCTCAACAGGCATGAAATATCATATAATGTAGTTAGCTTCACTGTGGGATTATTGTTATTTTTATTGTCATTGTTATTGTTATTGAGCAGTAGTCTCCCGGTTTGCTTCTTTTTGTGTGGAGGACACCACAATGTCTTGTAACTGCCCGACCGAAGAGATTGTCCTGTTGGACAGTCCATTCCATGTGCTCAGAGTTTTGTGTGGCGATGTTGTTAGAAACATGTAAGTAGGTAGATATACAGCCTGTGTACTTATGTGAATTCGTTTTTTTGCATCAGGCTAGCCATAGATGGTTGAATTGTCGTGATCCTCATGTGTGACATCTTTTTTGGATGTCTTGAATCTACATTTGACTCTGTCTGGTACAGATGTTGTGTCGTACAACATGTTTACTGAGGTTATATAATATCACCACTGTTGCCGTGACCTACATGTCTGAGACATGGTTGACCTTTGACCTAGCAGTATGACCGGCCGAGTGTTATTGACAAGTGAGCATTGATGTTCCCCGCCAGCTGTGTTTGTTGTGTTGAAATAGATGGTGACTGTAGCTCACCGTAGCAACAGGAAGCTGCCTAGATTAGCGGTCTGTGGTCCAGCTGATGTAAATCATAGGCTAGAGAGCATCCAGAAGGGTTGCTGGCTTCTCAGGGAAGCTTAGAAGAAAGTCAGCCCTTGGATGAGCTACAGTATAGCCTTTTCTTCCCTCTGGCCTCAAAGTGTGGCTGCTCTTTGGAATAGTGCAGTGAATACAGTAAGCATAACCTCATTTGCAGATAATGCTTATTAGTCAGTACAAGGGAAGAAGACTGAAGCACACCGATCACACTTGCAGTCTTTATTGGTGCAAACAAAAAACGACCATATTTCCTCCATTTGTAGCCGGGGCTACTATTAACAAAAAATGAGTTTGGACCAGGCTATAAACAGGGGCAGGTTACTATTTGAAGGAGGCTTTTGATAAAAAAAATACAGCCATACTGTATTTGAATACCAACTTTAAATTGATTTAAATTCTTACATTTATTTGCTGGTAATTTTGTTTTTAATACTTTTGTAATTGTAAAGTTGGCTATTCATTGGCATTCAGGCTTTGTGTGGTTCATTTAGCCTTCAACAGAATCCAACAGTATTCTGGAAGGTTCCCAACCTGTCTTGTCTATGTCTGGCAAGTGAGACAGCCGAAATGCGTAGCAACCGAGAGTGATATTGCAGACAGCAGTCAAAGCAGCATTCATTCAACGATGCTTCATGAATTTGTTCATGACATTGGTGAACGAACTGTAATAATGAGCGATGCTGCGAACTGCAAACGCCTTCCTTTTAATTGTGACTATAAACTTCATGTGGAAAGTGTGTGAACTTTCCCAGCACTGCACACAGACACATATCAACCCCCTCCCACACAGACACTGCTTTGTTGAGAGCTGCTCTTTGTCTCACCTGTCTGGCTTTGATGTTGAAGTAGCTATCTTGCGGTGTGTTCCCCCGAACTTTCTTCAGCATATTTCAATATCTCGTTTTGACGTCATATTTTCTGAGCGCAGTAGGCTAGAGTGGTTTTTAGGACTTTAATAGGCTATTAAACGGGGCCAGTGTTTATTTATTAAAAATTAGTTTAGACCCGGTTAGTAAAAGAGGCTGGTTACTAATAGGAGCCCGGCTGTAAAATGAGGAAATGCGGTAGACTAGCGTTTCGACACAACTTATTAGTCAGTGTTTGGTACCTGTTCCGGTGCCAGTTTTTTATGCCTGTGTTGATTTCATTTCTTTTCTAGCAGCAAGGCAATGGGAGAAGAGCAATGTAAAAGTGCAATGTGTAAGCGTAATGTGCTTAATCTGTCCTTTTCCTGTCCTCTGTCTCAAAGGATCCCAAAATGTATGTGCAAACCATATTGGACGTGCACAAGAAATACAACGCCCTGGTGATGTCGGCGTTTAACAACGATGCAGGCTTTGTGGCAGCACTCGACAAGGTAAGATGGGTTCACTTGTCTACTCTGTCTCATAACCAGTTAGCCCCACCCTGTGTCCTAATGATTGATGCTATAACCCCTTTTCTGTCCGCTCTCTGTCTCTCTCTTTCTCTCGCTTTTTCTCTCTCTCTCTCTCTCTCTCTCTCTCTCTCTCTTTCTCTCTCTCGCTCCCCCCCATAGGCGTGTGGGAGGTTCATTAATAACAATGCTGTTACCAGGATGGCGCAGTCTTCAAGTAAATCCCCGGAGTTGCTGGCCAGATACTGCGACTCTCTGCTCAAGAAGAGGTACGTTGTCAGCACATTAAAATTAAAAGGCCAGGAAACTGAGCTGCTCTCTCTAAACACGCCAATGGGGGAATGAGAGATTGGCAAGGGAGCTTGGGATACTAACAAACCATCCCAAATCACACCCTCTAAGCTAAAAATACTCTGAATGAGCTTAAGTGGGAATACTAGCCTTCGGTATAAACACCAAAAGAGAGGGTTGATTTGTCCAAGGCCACATCATAAACAAGTTAATTAGCAGGTGTCATTCCCAGTATTCAGTGAACCTTAACTCAAGTTTAAGGGTTCACTCCTGTCAAACTGGTGTCCATGGTCTTGTTGACCAACAAACCTCTTCTGCGGCACTTTGTACATTTATCCATATGCTGGCCACATGTATTTTGATTTAAGGTTTGTTCTATGAATGCATTACTTTAGCCTAGTTAGTCAGCATGTTTGTCCAAAAACAAAAAACCTGCCACTTCAACCACAATCAAGAAGTATGTGGGGCTGAACTGTTCTTCAGAGATCTGGAGCAAACACCTTTGCCTTCTCTTTAGTTTTGAAGTGCTGAAGTACAGAAGATGAACTGTACTGAGATCAGCTGTAGGTTTTTATGATACAAGGATACAAGGAGGTTTATTTGTCACATGCATATAGTTACTGCTGTAAAAAATGCAGTGAAATGCATTTTTATGAATGCAGCATGTAAGCACTAAAAAGACAGACATGCCGGGATGTGATCAAGAAGCACATCATGGAGTTGAACTGTTTGATTTATTTCAAACTCATGCACTGAGGGCAGCTGCAGGCCCTGTGAGATGAAAGTCTGAGGAATAGAGGTGTCCCATTGGTCTTTCCCCGGGGTTCTTCCTTCCTGTAGTTAAATTAGCGCTGTAATGTAATACATCCCATTGAACATATGCTAATGTGGCCAGTGCTGCAAGGACTGTGGGAAAGGCCTGAAGGGCCCATCTATCCACCACCACAGGCTAGGGAAAGAGGCTGTAGGGGAAGGGACAGACAGAAGAGAAGGTGAACGCCAAGATTTACTGTGGAGTTGTGATACATTCTGGCCAACCTCCAAGTTTGAGCTTAAACTTTGACCTTGACTGCATTACTCTCTGAACAGAGACTCTGTGTGGTCAGCCACTAAGCATTAAGGATATGATGTTGGCTGTGTTGTAGGGGCCTTATGTAGGATCTTTTATTTAAAGCCACTGCATAGTCGTACATCAGGCTCTGACTGGCCACTAGTCGAACCCCTGTAATAAAAAACATTGAAGAGCTCAGGGGAGGTAAAACGTGAATAAATCTCAACCAGAGGTCTTCTGAGACCATATAGAAACAGCAGGGTAGGATAGTATTTCCGTTTATTCCCTGATTACTAATAGCAGGGTTCCCACAGTCATGGAAATCCTGGAAAAGTCATGGAAATTGAAAATGTAATTTTCCAGGCCTGGAAAAGTCATGGAATTTTGCAAATTCACTGAAAGCTTTGAAAAAGTCATGGAATTTTAGTTTGTCTTAAAAGCAACTAGCCTATAGCGTTCCGTTAAGTTATCGTTTGCTATTATGATTACCGAATATCCTAGCTGCTCCAGCATGAATGTGACTCATGACGGAAGCTGTCTCTTATCACCATTGACTGTATTTTGAACTTTTAAAAATCTGATACCATAATGTGAGTGGAAAGGGCTAACATCTTACATTTAGCCCCAAAAGTATGCTAAATTCTACACATTCAGAGTGCCGTATGGTCATGGAAAATTCACTTTAGGTCATGAAAAAGTCGTGGAAAAGTTTTGAAATTTTGTCAGTGAAAAAGAGTGGGAACCCTGTAATAACCAAGGTGAATACACTGACTTACCTAAATGTCTTCATCTGTGGTTGGGGTTGATGCATGAGGAGGGCTACAAATGGGAATCATTTCTTCACTCTGCATTCTCATGAAGTCAGGATCTTGATGTAACAAGTAATGCTTAGTAAACTGTGGCTAATAGTATATGGGTGAGGTCAATACACAGTTTTGATTTCTTTCTTTTAGTTTGCATAAAACACTGACCTGAGGTTTATACATGGTGTTGCTTACATTCTTGACATTACTGTAACAGAAACAAATGTTTGTTTGTTTGTTTGTTTGTTTTCACTCCTACAGCTCCAAGAATCCTGAAGAAGCTGAACTTGAGGACACGTTGAACCAAGTGGTGAGTGAGGATTGTCCTTATCATGGATGATTGACAGGTGGACCGAAATGCTATTTATTTACACATGGACACAAGAGTTAGTAAGAATAACAAGCTACAAGGCTCCCCTTTATTATAGTCCTTATTGGAGGAGAGAGATATTGGGTGCATAAAGCATTGTGGTATTTTTTTAGGCAAATCGGATGTGTCTGTTCACTCATGTACAGCGTCATTTCTGCTTCCTAAAACTGGCCCCCTGTCCTCACACAGATGGTGGTGTTCAAGTACATCGAGGACAAAGACGTGTTCCAGAAGTTCTATGCTAAGATGCTGGCCAAGCGCCTGGTGCACCAGAACAGTGCTAGTGACGACGCAGAGGCCAGCATGATCTCCAAACTCAAGGTGCGTCCTCTGCCCTAATGAAAAATGTGAAACTTTTTGACTTCTTATGCTGGTGTGTAGGCTAGTTTGCATTTTTAAACATTTTATCGTTAAATGATATTAAAGGTTCAGGTACCCATAAATGTTTCTGTCTAGTGTATGACACCTTCAGGTTTTAGAAAGACTGACTTTTCGCAAGTGGCTGGTTTTTAGGATTTTGCAGCTAGTCCTGTCATGAATCTTGGGTTTGAACTTATGGTTGGGTGTGTAAGTTGCTTTGTATTTTGAAACATTTAAATCATTAAACCATTTTAATGTCTGTCTAGTGTATGACTAAGCTTCCATTCACATCCAAGGACCCATATGTTGTGTCATAATGTAACAGGATTGTCTTCTGATGTCTGTGTGTTGTGCCCCAGGGTGCCTGTTTGTGCTTTTATGATTATTTTACCGTGTCCATGTTTAGTCCACCATTTACTGCCTCTGGTGTCGCTTTGACTTTGCCCTTCTGTGTGTTTGCAGCAAGCGTGTGGTTTCGAGTACACCTCCAAACTGCAGCGCATGTTCCAGGACATCGGAGTCAGCAAAGACCTCAACGAGCAGTTTAAGAAGCATCTGTCAAACTCGGAGCCGTTAGACTGTGAGCACCTCAGCCCTTTGACTTGCACACAAACAAAAACAAGCACCAACACAAACACAAACGAAAATGTCTTCCATAAAGCAGTCTTTCTGGAGCCGCTCATCGTAGATGACATTTAAAAGACGCCAATTTTATGACTGCACTGAGCCTTGAGGAGTCTTCTGTGCTATAAAATGTCAACCACTGAAAAAAACATGGACATTCTTAGCATTTTGAAAATGAGGAACAGACATAGCAGGTTCAGCAGGTTCCTTTGGGAAGATTCCTATTGTCTCGAGTACAGTTTTCATTTGAATGAATATTTTCTCCCTCCTTTGCGAAGAGTCACCTATGGCAATGGTTCCCAGACTCCAGTTTGAGAACCTATGATCTATGGTACAGGGAGTATTATCGACTGTATGTTGTCTGTCCAAGCAGAGTGACTTTTATGGCCAGAACCAAAACACTGTATGGCTGCTAACTAGCTTAGCCAATAATGAATGAATGAATGAATGAATGAATGAATGGATATAATGACCCTCATAGTGATGAATCTGTCTTGTCTTGCAGTGGACTTCAGTATCCAGGTGCTCAGCTCCGGCTCTTGGCCTTTCCAGCAGTCCTGCACTTTTGCTTTACCGTCCGAGGTGAGCCGAAAGAACATTTAATTTAAAGGATTTAATTTACCTAAATTACAGGGAGGCTACTCTGGATGCATCAAGTCAAAGACGTATCTGCCCTAACAATTAGCTTCCACTAACAATCAGTAGAACTGGCTACACCAGACAGGGCAGCACAGCGTCTCTTTGCAGTGGGTTTTTTTTTTTTTTTTCATGACTTGACTTAACGCTTCCATTTCACATCCGATGTGACCCTAGGGTTAGGCTGTGGGGCAGGGCGGAGAAGATTGGAAAATAGATAATTATGTTAAAAACAATCAAAAAGCCAAGGCACTCTTATTCTTATAATCAAAACCGCTTTAATTCATCAGCTAGTTCATAAAAGAACTTACAAGCTTAAAAACAATGGCAACATGTTTCGGCCTTCAGGCCTTCATCTGGGCAAAACTTTCCATGGAAGTGTTAGAGACAAGGTTAAAATAGGTTAGATAATTGTTATTAACTTTGGAGGTATTTTGATAACCTCAGGCATTAAAGGTGAACTATGAGATTGTGCATGGTTTTTGGGGCAATTCATTTTTTGTCTCAAAACGTAGGCATCCCCTTGATCAGCTTGCTGCCTGTCCACTAAATACATTGTGGAAAAAGTCCGGTCTCTGGAGACAACACAGGGGCTGTAAAACGTCAAAATAAACACTTGGGCACAGGCTGTGCACCAAAACAAAACAAACCACATTTCAGTCAAACACCAACAAAATGGTTTGGGGAGGGAGTGGGGGTTAGTAAGCATGCTTACTAATATGGATGGGGGGCAGTGAGAAAAGTTGATTTAGTAGTGTGAATTTGAGATTAGTGTTTTGTTTGTTTACGTGGAAAGTCAACAGAAGTGAAATCATTCAGGATCTCAGAGTGCACCTTTAAAACTAATAGTATACTAATAAGTGTATGGGTGCATGGGCCCCATCTCCATCCTGATCTCCACTCTCTATTTATTTTGTTGTCCTCTTGTGTAGCTGGAACGAAGTTACCAAAGATTCACAGCCTTCTACGCCAGCAGACACAGCGGCCGCAAGCTGACCTGGCTTTACCACCTGTCCAAGGGAGAGCTGGTCACCAACTGCTTCAAGAACAGATACACCTTGCAGGTGAGCGTGCCTCTGAAGTTGCTTTGGATTGCTCATCTTTGGATGCCGTCTTCTCCGCCATTGCTAACTACAGTACATTGTGTTATTGAAGGGCAGTCAGTGTAAATAGTTCCTTTCTTTGGTTTACTTTGCAATGCTCAATGTTCCTCTTTGGTGGGCTTAAAGAGAAAGAGAGATACTTTATTAATCCCGAAGGAAATGAATGACGTTATTAATGCTTTATTACTAAAATTGAATTAAATTCCTCTCCCTGCTCTAGGCCTCTACATTCCAGATGGCCATCCTCCTGCAGTTCAACACAGAGGACACCTATACCGTCCAGCAGCTCACTGACAGCACACAGATCAAAACAGTCAGTATGGCTCCAGCTTTGGCCGAAGTCTTTATTTATAGCCAGTTATGAATGAGCGATCACGATCAACCTTCAGTACAGTGGAAGACCAGGAGGATGAATTATTCTTATGGTCAATGTTTAAAGGAGTTATCCAGAGTGAATCAAACCAAAGCCCTGATGCACGGTAGACCACATAGCGAAGCGGCAGCCAACGCTAAGTAATTAGGGCATGTCCGTTTTGTTTTCATATGCCCAAATCTGTTAGCGTTAGCGGCCAGTTTGTTAATTCGGTCTACGTTGTACCTACTGCCGTTGTTCTGATACCTGTCGACAGCACTCGGCAGCCTCAGACAACAAGGCTTCAGTTTGATTCACTCCGGATAACTCCTTTAAGTGGCGTTGCATTTTTTCCAGATTCTTGTAATATTCAAAATACAAATGTTGGTGGAATAATGACGTGGCTTACAAATGTTGGTGTGTTCCTACTAGTTTCAGTGGGTTTAGTTACGTCCAAGTGTCTAAGGGTTTAAATACAACATGTCAGTGTCAGGTGTTCCTGCTTAGAATAATGACGTGTCTCACAAATGTTTGTGTTCCTTCTTGTTTCAGTGGGTTTATTTAAAGGCACACTATTTTGGTTTCAGTTTTGCTTTGCCCTATGGGCACGGGGCGAGTAATTTGGCATTGCATAGTCCAGTAAAGCTGGTAGGAAGGGGTTGACGGTGGAAAAATAGCCTGCATTCGCCCCGGAATGAACTATTTAACCATCAAAGTGACTACAACGCTGATATATTAACCTAAAAACGTTGCATAGTGTGCCTTTAAGTCCAATTCTAAGTCTGGGTTTAAATACAACATGTCAATGTCAGGTGTTCCTACTTTTCATAGATATTCTCTAAACATTTGCCTGTGAATGTAGTCTGGGAAACCAAAGCCAAAAGGGCACTGTGAATGTTCAGGGTTGTGTTTCCCAAAACCATAGTTGCTAACCAGTTAGCAATTTAGATGCTTAGCAATGGGCAGTTACTGTACATTGCAACCAACAAAGTTTGGGAAACTATGGTTTTGGAAAATGTGCCCCAGATTGTTGGTCTCTCCCCTCATTGTTATTTAGCAGCCCGGTAGATTAATGGACATGGTAACAGCAACCTTATAATCACAGCTGAGTTTTTCTTTCTTTTTTTTAACCCTACAGGACATTTTGGTGCAAGTTTTGCAAATCCTCCTGAAGTCCAAACTGCTGGTGAGTGTAAGTCTACTGCATGGTTCTTGCAGTTTGGAATTTGTCCACTAGAGGGATTCTTGTTTTGTTTTTTTGGTCATCTTTGTTTGGGCTTTTTGTGTCTGCTGTCACTTGGTGAAACGGTTGTTTGCATTTGCAGGTCCTAGAGGATGAGAATGCCAATGTGGACGAGGTTGAGTTCAAGCCTGACACTGTGATTAAACTGTTTCTGGGATACAAGAAGTAAGTGTTCATTTTCAGAACAATGTAAGAATCAACGCATACATATCTGTATAGCCATACCCATGCCCACCAAAGTCCAAAATGCCTAAATGAAGAAACTTGTAATTTGTAACTTGTCAATGATGGGTGACCTATTGTAACATGACAAGTAATTAATCAAATTAAGTACGAAGTAAAGAGATGCGTTTTGAAATGGCTTTTAAAAATTCTCTAAGCTGTCATAAGAATTCTATCCAATGTCTGTCCAATTCATTCCACCATTTAGATTGAACAAAAGTCTTCACTGAGACCTTCTTGTCTGTAATAAATACAAGGAAAAATCGAAGTAGGAAATTCAGAGGGAATCTTTTTTTCCTTTGGTTTCATCCGGTCTTTTTTAAAAAAAAAAATAGAATAGAAATTGAAGAAATCTTAAATGATTAATTTTCCAATTAATTAATCTCTTGTTCCTTCATTAATGTAGTTTCATGACCTATGAAATATTAATATTGGCGGTCAATCTATGTGTCTGTAGCAAGAAACTGCGTGTGAATATCAACGTCCCTATGAAGACAGAGCAGAAGCAGGAACAGGAGACAACCCACAAGAACATAGAAGAGGACCGCAAGCTTCTCATCCAGGTAAATATTGAAGGCTGTCTCCTCAACACATTCGTGTTATAGCCCTTCAAATTTTATGCTTTTTTTCTGTTCCATTTTTTGTAAAATAAACCCAAATATCAAACACTGAGGGTTTGTCATTAAAGGAAAAGTTCACTATTTTACACTTATAGCTTTGTTTTCAGATCGTTTCTGATGAAATACAACTGTTAACATTTGAATTTTCACCCATTCTGCTATTGGGAGAATTTTGCTTTTTTGCTGTAGCCTTTAGAATGGAGTATAGGTGCACTGGAACAATTGCTCCTAAAAGGCATTAAACATTCGTTTGTAAAGACGTGAAACTCACTGAGTGGTCAGTAATGTTCACTGTTGCATTAACACAAAAATCATCACAAACTGTGACTTTATTCATTACTTTCAGAGTTTCTAAACTCTTAGGCGGATAGATACGAGTGAAAATAGGTCCACGGTTGAGAATAAATGTTCAAAAAACGTGTCGGAAACAATGCAGTTTGCAGCGATATTTTTGTGAGCACATCATTGAATATTAATGACCACTTTGTGAGTTTCTCATCTTTACAAACGAATGTTTAGTGTGTTTTAGGAGCGTTTGCTCCACTGCACCTATGCTGCCACTATGCAGTCAACCTGAACCATTATATTTCATCAGAAACGATCTAAAAACAAGGCTTTAAGTGTAAAATAGCGAACCTTTCCTTTAAGTCTTTTTTTTAAGTCATTTAGTCATTTCTGAGAAGTGCCTTTTCTTTCAGAACCTGTCAGTTTTTCAGTGGTTTGTAATTTTCCATTTTGTCTGTGTGCGTGTGCTTGCATGTGTGTAGGCTGCTATCGTCCGAATCATGAAGATGAGAAAGCTTCTCAAGCATCAGCAGCTCTTGGCGGAGGTGCTGAATCAACTGTCCTCGCGCTTCAAGCCTCGTGTCCCCGTCATCAAAGTAAGCCGCCCCCATACACACATGCCCCAGTCCCCACTGTACAGGAGACCGCTTCGAGAATCAGATAGAAATCTGCCCTCTGGCAGCACTTAAAATAATGACGTGGCTTACAAATGGTGGTGTGTAGCAAACAGGAGATTGAGTGTCAAGTCTAATGCAGTACAGTGATGCATGTTTGTTTGATTTCCTTTTCCAGAAATGCATCGATATCTTAATCGAGAAGGAGTACCTGGAACGTGTCGACGGGGAAAAGGATACCTACAGCTATTTGGCCTAAATGTTTTTTTTCCCCAGTTAAGTTTTCAAGGAAACAATTAAATCCCAGTGACTTTTTTTTCCCAACGTTGCAAGGAATGTGCACAGGAGAGGAAATCCGATCTATAGAGGATTTGTATTTGAAAATCCCAACTGCTGCTGATGTTGTCGTCCACAGAGCAGCAAAGCTGAACCTCCCCTTTAAGATATAGGTTTGGGGCCGAGGGTAAATCCTGCCAGCCTATCCCCCACCCCACCCCCCTGCAGCCCTCTACCCATCCCTCCCACACGAACTGCTCAGGACTGCCACAAACACAAATCCACCATCTGTACATATGGACATGGACCCGTGTAAACCCTCCACACCTCCTCATCGTCCCCCTCAAACGCACACCTTTACAGTCGGAAACCCCTGTGCTGGGTTTGCATGCTACTGCCCATCAGTGAAAGGAAATGGGGAAAACTAAAAAACAAAAAGCCTGACTGAATTGAAAAAACTGTGGAAGTGGTCAGCTTCCCCAAGACTTCTTTGTGACTGTAAATGGCTGCCACTGCAGAAGGGCAGATATGGGAAGAAATGTTAAAACAAAAAGTTTTTGCAGCACTTTTGAGTCCAATTTAGGCTATTAGAAATCGTAACCTGAATTTGTTAACCGCTCCAAGGAAACCCCATTTGTATAGTGTGGTTCATTTTTTATGTGTTAAATAAAGAAAAAAAAAACTTTCTGTAGTTTCAGTTGTAATTCTGGTTTAATAATCATGTCAAAACATTGACGACCATCTCGGCGATGGCCTTAAATTCCCATACTGCTGATGTCAGAGGAACACATTTATTTCCATGGTACAAGTCACTTATCACCAATAGTCCCTGTAAACATTGAAGAAATCAGCACCTTTTATATAATCAGAGGCAGAAACAAGAGGTGGAGTGGTCACAAACCCTCGGGAGAGAAGGAAGAACTCAAGGAGAAATCAGTTTGTATCGATGTAAATAGGCGTTTTAAAAAGGGCATAACCGCACATGGGATAGCAATTTCACATGAATAATTTAAAAAAAACAATCCTGTTTGCATCCCAACTAACAGAGAAAAGAAAACAAAACAAAACAAAAAAAAAAACAACCTTCACTATCTGGTTAAGTCACAGCAAATTAGGAAAGCTCTCAATAAATTACAAAAATGTATAACTTGTGTACACAGTCCAACACAAATAAATACAGCCATCTTCACTCCTGCTCCAAGATCTTATTAACATGATTCAAGCCAGTATTATTGCTTGCAGCCAAACGCGCTCTCACACACAGACTGATGAAGTGATTGCATTTTGTTTGTTACTTTTAAACAAATAACCACGAACACTGAATTCCAGCTCATCAAATGTCTCCAGATCCTCGTTTTAGCTGCACTGCTGCTTGTTTGACAGTTGACGCAAAAAATGGTCTTTAAAAGATGAAGAGATCCCTGATTTCTAGTCTGTTTGAAACCTTTCGTCTTTTGTTCATGCATATAACAAAACTCAGTGTTCCGTTTTTCCAAAGTCAGATGAGATCTATTATAAGGATAAAACTAGACAGTGTTGTGTTAGCAAGTGAAGGCACTGCAAAGGTTGACACTGTGTCTCACCTCATGACCTCCTGTTTGTAGCGACCTTGTGTATCAGCACGTCTGGAAATGCATACCTCTGTGCTATGGGTTCTTGCAAGAAAGTGACTTTGGTTTCTTCTTTTTTTTTTTTTTTTACAGAAACAAAACAAAAAAAAACCTTGACCAACTGTGATGCTGAACTGTAAGTGCACAGTGAGTTGTACTTGAAAAAAAGCAACCAGTTGAACTGTCAAATTTGGTCCAAAGTAAGAAAAAAAAAAAACTAAATACATATATAATAAAGGAATAGTCCATCAGTAGCGGTATGATAAATGGTATGAAAGACTGTTGAAGATGGCCTGTTAAGTCCCAAAGAAGGGTTTACTTTGAACCCTTTCTGCTGTAAACACCAGAGTGAATGATCAAGTTCTTGTAGCAAATGGACCCCAGAGAAGGCCTGTCCATAGGAGCAAAGCTCAGAGTGGAAACCAACAAAAAATGACAGGAAAAAGGGCTTTAAAAAAAATTGCTCAAAGATTCTGAAGACACCATTGTCCCTATTATTTATTAAAAAAAAAACAAACAACCAAAAAAAAACGAAAAGCATCTCAGAACTCGGCTTGGAAATGCATGTGGGAGGGTGAAAGTTCCTGAAAGGCTTAAGGCATTTTGTTCAAGAGGTAGGTAGATGGCTTCACGCAATTTCCATTTCTCGTTCAATGCCCACATACTTAAGGGCATCAGCCTGGCTATACCTACAGTGCGGGGAAGAAAATATTGCGGTTTCAACATTTTGGTCCATTATACAGATTTAATTCTTTTTTTTACAAGCAGTTGGGGGGATTATAATTTGAGAGATTAGGTTCCTACCTGTAGTCAAAGAAAAGCTCTTCACCAGTTTGTATCGCTCTCTTGGCAAATATGCCAATTCTGTGATCCCCATTTACCATCATTACTGCAAGAGAAGGACATGAACAAAACAATAAGATAATGCTAACTGTACTATAGTAGTAAAATGCTAACTGTAGTATTAACAGTGGGGGGAGGGAGGAGAGAGAGAGAAAAAAAAAAAAAAAAAAAAAACTTGCCTTTTGCATAGCAATTGGGGTTAACCGAATGATTTGCAAATCTGATCTTGTTTCCTTTTCTGGTTGCGTCCACAACAAAATCTGGTGGAAAGAGGTTGGGGGGGGGGGACAAAACAATGGTAAGATTTCTGTTTCAAGAGATGAAATTACGGACTATGGAGCTCGAACAGGATTGATTGGTTACCATTGTTCAGATTGAAGAGGAAGCTGCACATGTATTTGTCGTAGACTTTGCCTCGACGATCGGCCTCGTCCTGGGAGATGATCTGAACATACACAGAACAGGTAACTGTGATGTGAGCACAATATCCCTGACACACACACACAAGCTTATCAGACATGACATTTTGCTGACGAAGGACAAGCTTGCCCTCACCTCTCCACAGTACTCAGAGATGAACTCGTTCTTCTGCACGGGCTCCTTGATGAAGATGCCCCAACCAGCCACATCAGACGGAGCCAACAGGAGATGCTGCAGGGAAAAGACAATCATTCAGCTGAGGATGCACCTGATGGGACCACATGTGTGTCTGTGGGAGAGAATATGGGCATCTGCAGTGTTAGGAATGTAGGCAATCCTCTGCATAGTTTGGCCAGAGTTTGTCTATAAGCTCATATTGCTGGTCCTGCTCTGGCTACTATTCAGAGAAGGGGTGTGTTGATGTTAGAGAGTGTGTGTGTGGCTACTATTCAGAGAAGGGGTGTGTTGATGTTAGAGAGTGTGTGTGTGTGTGTGTGTGGATGGGACAGACGGCTCACCTTCTTGGCTCCTCTCTGGATGCTGCAGTTCTTGCAGGAGACGTTCTTGCTGTCCCAGTGGTCAGCGGCGCCGCAGGTCAGGCAGAGGTCGGGGTCACACTCACGCACGGCCAGGTAGCAGGGACACTGCTTGGTGTTGCACTGGGCCTTGCAGCGGCACCCAGGGAAACGGTTCTGACCTGGAGGATCCACAACACATGCAGACACAATCATTTTATAAAGGCACTTTTCTCACCTTTTCGCAGCCCTGCTTTAAATCCCATTTTTTTTTAATTAAAAAAAAATTTAAAATAAAAATTCACAACCAAAAGCATACAAGACATCTACACGGCTACATCAACAGCTTCAAGGCCTTTGTTGAAAAAAAAAAAAAAAAAATAGCCTAGTCTTCTAATGACTCAAATCTATCAACAGATTTACACATTCAAAATCAAACTTGAAAGTCATAGCTGTGAGCCTTTCTGACGCCCAATTTGTAATAAATGCAAAGAACTGCTTCCTAAGAGACGAGGAGATGCGAAGAGGATGTCTGTCGCCACCGCGGCCGCCTCCGCAACAGATACTCACACTCCGAGCTGCACTGGCAGAATTTCTCGCAGAAGTTCTGCGCGGTGACGCAGGGGCACGAGCTGTCGCAGGGCTGCCGGGGGTGGTCGCACGGCTGGTAGTTGTACACGTGGTTGGAGGAGCTATCTGTGGAGGCACAGACCAAAAAAGGAAACTGTAATAATGCTGTAAAAATGCGTTCACAAATGCAAAAAATAGAAATCAAGGGAAACAAAATGCTTCTTTGATTTAGATATATGTATCAACACAAGACGGTAAATGTCAGTATGAATGCAATAAAATGCACATTCACGTATTACTACGCAGGGAAAGTACATGTGCAAGTGCAAAAAAATGATCGTCTACACAAACCTTTTTTCAGCTGGATTTTTCTGCAGTGCGTGGCCCACAACCTAGGGCATGGAAAACAAAAGATCATCAATGAGGGGACAAGTGAATGCGTCTGAGGCCAAATCACTGGTCTCCTGTCTTAAGTCTTATCTGCCCTCCTCCTCCTGCAGTACCTGTGCTTCCGCTTCTTCTTCCTGGGAGGAGTGTCTTCATCTTCCGCAGGAGCTGGGATGATGCTCGACTCTTTCACACGGAACTCGTACACCTGTAAACCGAATGACACCACACACACACACACACACACACACACAGTTAACATCCCTCCACAGGTGATGAAATGAATGGTAACAAGCAGCCATCATCTTCCAACTGTCATGCGCAGACCCACTGTCTGACTTCTATTCATTTTACTGATGTTTTGCATCATTCTGATCCTTTTATAAAGTCTTCATATGTCGAGCAAAGTCCCACCAATATCTAAGAAATCTTGCCAGAAAACACCAGACACCAAGCCTTTCATCTCCTTTCGATGTCAAAAGGGGAATTTTTTAGCATGTCATCCACAAATGTTTTCGCCAATAGCACCGAAACATTTTAAAATATTGAAACCACTTCTGTTTACATTTACAAATCTGTCATCGACTTTTCCATCCTAAGACATGGTGAGTAGTCCCTTTCATGACCTTGGCCACCTGTGTGGTGTGTTCTTCTGAGACCCACGCTGACAGAGAGAGAGGGGGGGTGGTGGGGTCTAACCTGTCTGCATGTCTTGGTTCCGATGAGGCGGGCAATGGCGCAGTAGTTGTCATAGTAGGTGCCGATGAGCACCCTAAAGAGGGAGGCCTCCGCGCCGCTCCAATCCACGTTCTCAGGCTCCGAGCTCAGCTTCAGCTTCACGGGCGTCTGACATCGCGAGTTCGCCTCTGGGGGAGCAGCAGAAAAACGACAGTGATGGATGAAGCGATTACTTGAGGAACTCCAATAAAATGATTCAGTCACAAACACTGATCAAGGCAAACTCTTATGAGCCATCTTGTGAGAAATAGGTATGAGAACGACAGATTTTCATGCACGGAAGACTGAATAGCGAAACGGCAGTCAACACTAACTGATGAGGGCATGTCGGTTCCGTTTTGGCATGCCCCTATCTGTTAGCGTTAGCAGCCAGTTCACGAATTCGGTCTACGTTGTACCTACTGCTGTCGTTCCGATACCTATCGACAGCACTCGACAGCCTCAGAGAACAGGGATAAGGGTTGATTCACTCCAGATAAACCCTTCCAGATAAACATTCCACTTTTTCTAGGACGTGTGGAACGTTATTAAC
>JASCQY010000057.1:15474433-15506332 GCA_030264315.1 Sardinella tawilis | reverse complement strand
ATCGACGCGCAGATTTTGCGTCGACGTATTTTTTGCGTCGATGTAACCGATGACGTCGACGAATCGCCCCACCCCTAACACAGAGATAAAACTTTTGGAACGCCTGCCATTTGCGATTATAGATACATAGGGATCAAAATGAAGTTACAGCTGTACCCGTAGCCTACACACCTTTTAGGGAAGGATTTTCACAAAATTTAAGAGTGGTTCTGGAGTATTTGTGAGGTCAGACACTGATGTTGGACAAAAAAGCCTGACCCATAATGCCTTTTCTCATATTAATACTTGTATGCCTAGAATAGAAGGTCATTGAAATTCCCTTTTAGTGTAATGACCGGCATCCTAAAACTTTTTTCTGTGTAGCGCATGCCTTCTTGAGAAATTTCAAATTCTTATGTAGATACATGTATGCTGTCTATGACTTACCTTTCTTAAAGGCCATAACAAAGTCTCTGAGCACATCAGAGTCAAACTCCTCAGGTTCCATGGCATATTTCTTTCCTCCATCTCCAAGGATAGCAGCATTCACTTCCTCGCCACTGTCACTCAGGCCAAAACTCTTCAGCTCGTCGGAGTAGTCTTCCTCGTCAGCAATGGCAAACGTATATTCTGGGAAGTCCTTTGCCACTTCCAAAACCTTACTTCTCCAGAACTGTGTGGCTGCAAAATCCATGCCAGACCAACAGAATAAGTACTCCTAGCATGGATTATTTGATGCTTTTTCCACTTCTACACCACAATGTTCAAATTACAAATTCTTTTAAAACTCAGAAATTCTGCTGTCCCACAAGGAGAATATAAAATAGAAGTAATCATATCACTCTTACCTACTCTGTAGTCAAAGCTAAAATCTACCCCATAATACACCACAACCAGGGGCCTCTTTGTGTAGCGCTTGGCGTCATTGCTCTGTTTTCGGTGACCAACTAAAGGCAACACATTCGTCTTGAAGAAATCTTGAATTTCCGATGCTGAAGTAGAATCCTGCAAGGACATGTCACTTGTATATGAGCAGTTTAAACTACCTTGCACTGACTGAAATGCATATGAAATATTGTGACTGTACTGTACCTTAATTGCAAGTGACCTGGACTCAGGCTCATGTTTAGAGCGGAACTTCTCTGGGTGCATCATAACCACTTGTCCAGAAGAGGCCTTTAGAAACTTGGCCACATCACTGCTGAAAGTGTGACGGAACTTGTAGTCATCTCTCAAGACATTGCCTGGAAACACAGAAAATTTGTATTAATTGTAGGCAATTGATTACTGAGTATGTTACAATCCTATGTATGCCACTGACAATCTTTGTTAAATTTTGTTAGTCAAGTAATCATGAAGCCAAGTTAGCCAAATAAACCTGAGTTGAGTAAATAGAGGTCATAATAGATCAAATAGTGTACTGCAGTATGTTAAATATTTGTGGTAGTTTTGTCATTTAAAGTTTAGTTAGTACAAGCAGCCATAACTGGGGAAATCAGAGAATGTACTTACAAGCTTCCATATACACATCCAGTGCAGCATCTCCTTCACTTGAGAAAACGCCTACAATGATCGCATCATCTCCGTCTTTGATTAATTCCTGGATTTGTTTCACAGACTGAATTTGCTTTGATGGAGGTCCTGCCTGGTCACTCATGTAGTCCACAATGCCTGAACGGAGAGCAAACAAACCACCGATTATCCACCACGTCACAATTCACAAACGCCACAAGTAACAAAACACAACAGGTTTATTGGCAGAAACTGGAAAAAATACCTACCAAACTTTTCTCTTGGTCCATTGTATTCAAAAGGTTTTCCCTTCCTAAAGATTTTTAAGGTTGGATAACCAGTCACATCATATTTAGTGGCAATTTCAGGCTCTACAGTGGCATCAACTTTAGCCAGCGGAATTGGCGGGGTACGTGTGCTGAGTTCCTTGGCAGCCTTCTCATACTCAGGGGCCAGGCGTTTGCAGTGGCCACACCTGGTGGATAGAGCATACAGTACATATGTCATTCTTTCCATTCTGTATTCCATTCGGAATTTACAGGACATGAACGATGCGAGATCTAAGTACAGAATCCAAATTCTGAGATGGCAGACATTTTATCAATGATTCTTTTTGGTACATGTGGATATAATTCAGTGAGGCTGTAGAAATACATGTGATGTACGAAATCACCTTATGGTGCAGTTTCAATGAACTCTTAAAATACTTTCACTCTGCTGCAAGTTCCTTCAATTGCAAGTACACTTACATATGCCTGCATAGAACTCACTACAGGAATTAGGTGCAATAGATGAGCAAATCCAACTACGTACCATGGGGCATAGAACTCTACCAGGATGATGTCCGCCTCGTTGACTATTTCATCGAAGTTGTCCTTTGTCAAGACCAACGTGGCCTCTGGTGGGGGCTTCCAGTCAGGCTGTGCGACTTCTTTTACCCTTGCCACAATGGCTGCATTCAAATATGAAAGTGATGTTACGATTGGGCCCCATTTGAAGAGGGTCATAAAGTCTGAGACCAAACTTGACCCAAGTTATATTACAAAAGAGGTTATCAACCGTGTGACTACAACCATAAACACAAATGGGAAGTGCAGACTACTGCACATACACGGATACAAATTAACGTTATATACCTTCTTGAGTCCGATCACCGTCATACTCCACGGGTTCTCCCTTCTTTAAAATTTTGATTGTGGGATACCCTGAAACTTCAAATTTGCTTCCAAGAGTGCTCTCTTTAGTGGCATCAACTTTTGCCACTGGAATAGGTGGGTCATTTTCTTTCAGGGTCTGTGCAATTTTTTCATATTCAGGAGCAAACTGCTTGCAGTGTCCACACCTGCCCACAAAACAAACCACTAGTAAGACACATAATCAAATTATTAAGGATATGCAGCCAGTTACTTTAGGCCAATCAGTAGCCTACAGTCTTACCATGGGGCATAGAACTCGACTAGAACAGTGTCTTTGCCCTCCATGAACGTGTCAAAGTTACTGTCCGTGAGAATTAGCACTCCGTTTTCATCTTTAACTTCTGTGCTATCGTCATCATCGTCGTCGTCATCATCCCCATCATCGTCCTCTTCTCCAGTGTCCTCTACTGAATCTGATGATACAACATTCAACTTTTGAACACTGATGACAGGATATAACACCAGACCAATCATGCACTTGGTGATTTTGTTTAAACGGCATCATGATTTCGTGAGTTAACGTCAAGCCAACTTCACTATAAAAATTGCATCTCGTACGGATAACGTTAAATGCAATGTGCAGGTGCAGTTTTATTCAGGTCTAGAATCCTCTGTGTATCATTTGTGTTGAGAAATTATACTATCTCTGCAGGGTCGATATGATCTGACGACATGTCACAAAGCATGGCTAATAATACTTCATACAGCATAATTCTTGCTAGCTGATACAATGCAAGTGACGTTACATGCACACATGCTTCAATAACTAGCATGCTAAGGCAACACCCTTATCTCTAAACAAGGCAATGTATTATTCCACAAACTCATAATCATTACTATAACTATCTGACTAGTTGGCTTAAACGAATTATCCTCACATCAACGTTATACTTACCATTGTCATCCTCACTTCGACTGACTGCAACAAAGTGTGCTATGCCCAGCAACACAATGAATAGCAATGTGATCTTTTTCATCCTCAATGGGATAGGTTATCACACAAAAATCACCCTATGCACAAATTATAATAGTCAACAACGAGGCGAATGGCAGCTGTTTTCTCTGCTAACGTGGCCTAGCCGTATAATGAAGGTAAGTTACCTTTCCAATCTCAACAACGTTTTTATGCAAGTTAACTTGTCTGACTTGCCACGCTATCATTGGCTTATTGCTTGACAGCCTATCCAATCGCATATCGCCACTCAAGTCTACATCCTAAGTACGTTAAAAAATGCAATTGGTTGGATCAGGACCATCGCCAGTGTCTGAGATTTCATTGGACGTACATGAACAGGACAAGGGAGAAACAGGAAAAGGATGCAAGCATTCCAAGTATGCACACTTAGCAGGCAAGTTTTACTCCCTGCCCACTTTGCTGCGACGGCAACATTAGCAGCATTGGAATAGTTGGAAGAATAACAAATGTCCATAAAATATTCTACACAATGATAATTAGTTTACTGAAAGTAAACCTATGGAGGTTTGGTCTAAATTCATGAGACAGTTTGAAGCCATGCAAAAGCCACTCAAGAGTCAAGCTGATCTTTTGGCACTGGTACAAAAGTGTCTTGTTTGCACATATCAGGCCATGTACTGTTTTCTTTCATTTTTTGCACCGTCTTATCTTGGTTCTTTTTCAGTGATAAGGCTAGCATTTAATAACATGTTTTAAAATCTGTCCTGCATGTGACCTATAGGTTTTCCTATGATCAGGAAGAAAAGTGTCTTTATAGCCTAGTAGGCCTACTGTGCTGTCAGAAATCACCTCCCCACCCCCTTTTTCGGATGCACTATTTAAGCACAAGACTAGGTCAGTAGTAAATCACAGGTTAGGCTAACCAGAATATGTACTGTAGTTTAACCTGTTCTGTAGGTGCTCTATGAGATGTTGCATGGGCTTTAGTGCAATTTCATTTTTGTCTCCAATCGGAGGCATCTCCCCTTTATCAGCTTGCTGCCTGCCCCCAGAATACACTGTAAAAAAGTCCGGTCTCTGGAGATGACACAGGGGCTGTAAACGTCAAACAAACACTAGGGGCACAGGCTGTGCACCAAAACATAACAAACCACATTTCAGCCAACAAAATGGTAAGCGGAGTTTGTGGGTGTTAGTAGTGAGCATGCACATATGGGTGATTTAGTTGATTTAGTAGCGTGAATTTGAGAGTATCAGTTTGTTTGTTTACGTTAAACATCAACAGAGGAGACATCATTGAGGGTCTCATAGTTCACCTTTAAGGGCATGTAGTTCACAGAATCTTCAATACAACCATGATGGCGTTTGGATGATAACCTTGAGGCCCTAGACTATTTTCTAAAAGTCTAGACATACCCCCTAGGTGAGACATCTAAGTGGCTTTGAAACACATTGATTTTCTATGGGCAAGTATTTATGGGGCTGAAACTTGTAGTGCATACCATATTTTTATGGGCTTTTTGCCTTTAATTGGATAGGACAGTTGAAGAGTGACAGGAAGTGAGTGGGGAGAGACAGACAGGGAGGGATCGGGAAATTACCTCAGGCCAGAATCGAACCCGGGTCTCCGAGGTCATGGTCGTGGTCATGGTCGAGGTCATGGCCTAACCAATTGAGCTACTGCGCCCCCATGCGTGCCATAATTTGAAATGCTAACATTGAAATACACATTGAGCTTAGCCAGACCTTTCAATAAAGTTGGTTTTGTTCTGGCCTGTGGCTTACAGGTACTTATAGGCTAATGTGACCACACCTTTGAGATAAAAATCGGACAGGCCTACATTTCCGGCCGAAATCAGGGACTGTCCCCGGGGTCATTTGGTCACTGGTACTAGAGTCTTACCTATCATTCCACAATCAAAACAAAAGGGCAGGTCATTCTGAACAAATCATGAATTTATGGTGGGAATTTACAGTGCATTGTAAAGTTTACTGAGAGAAGTATGCATGATTATGTTACACTCCAAAATGTCTTTCTTGTATCATCTCTTATACAAACACTTAACAATTGCATTAGTCAGACAGACACATTGGAGTCATCTTGAAGACCTCTTCATGTGAGTTAGTGATGCTGCAAAGAGACCTAAAAAAAGCAATATAGGTTCAGCATAATACGGAATAAATGTTCAATAAATTCTGTTTAAAATGCATAAAACAAACTGCATTTATTACATCTGATTCAGAATTGCAGCTCCATCCAGACTGTGAAGAGAAGGGGCTCCCAAACCCAGTTTCTTTATTGGGCAAGTTATGGTGAAGACTGTTGGAAAAGGCACTGAGCTTGAATAAAAGTTCATCCACAAGGTCTTCAAACTCCTCCAAACAAAAACTCTGTGAATAACAAAAAGGTTTGAAAATATGACATGATCTAAACAGTGCAAATGAAGTGGAATTAAAAATCAAATTTGAAAACAGATTAGGTTTGTGGAGGCACTCCATATTCATTCCAAACCTTTAAACAGGAGAATTTCAGATTTAACTGAAGGTTTACAGAACATTTAAATGTATAACCTTGTTTTTGACTGCACACATGCCTTATGGTGCCAACCCATACCTCTGGTACCTGTTAACTGCATTTTTTTTGCGTTACCTTAGTGTTAAGTTTTCAAATAGAGTTTACATCAAGGGACTGAGCTGGCCAGTCCATACAGTATGTCTCTATTTTTGTATGGATCTAACATACTTTATCTTCTAACATTTCAGATAGGCCCCATTCATTTACATTTTTTGAGTTTAGTCATTGTTGACAATGCATCATCTTTTGGTACAAAATTCAAGTTGACAGTGAAAAATGGTGGCGCATCACCATCAAATCATATGGGGATGTTGCTCATATGAGTCGTAGGCTATACCATACCTGTATTTCATTGATGTAAAAAAAAAAAAAAAAAAAAACACTTCCATACATTCCAGCATGTCCATGTGTGTCCATTTGTGATACATTCTCTTTAAAATGTTGCAATGAAATATTGACCATTAAACTTACATAAACTTGACAACCAACTTACATTCACAAAATGGTGATCTTCTCTCCAATCTGTCTTATACTTTCCAACAAAAGCAAACACTTTGTTTTTTATGTAGTGTCCGAGCTCACGAACTGTAATAAGTTGTTTTTTCCTTGTGGTTCTTTTTGTCATTCTTACAAGTGAGGTTAGCAATCCCTTTAACTGTGAATACAATGATGTGGAAAAAACAATATTATTACATTATATATTATATTTTTAGTTAAAACATATATGAATTGCCTAAACATTGTGGCAGTAATAAATCTGGTCATAGTCTGTATAGCTTACCAGAGCAGTCCATGCTGAGTTGATAATGCAAATCAAAAACCCAAGGAGGACAAGGAAATATATACAACTGGAAGACTTCAATTGCCACCAGGTATTCATCCCTCTGGCTCCAACACTGTATGCCAGCACAGTCCTGACAGATGTGATCAGACTGCTGAAGCTTTGTGAGGAGCATTGGAATAGAAGGTTGCCCATGGAGGAGAAGGCCATGATGAGGATGATGTCTGCCAGCTGAAACATTTTGTGTTGCCACATGTCATATGAATGGAAAGCATTTAAGTTAATACCACAGAAGTAATCAAAATATCATGGTGCTGATATTTTAAGGTGCACGTCTTTACTGATTTCCATTTTTATAGTCTACTTATTTAGTAATCAAGAGAAAGGTCCTAACAGCATCTGCATTATGAGATATTAAACTGTTAGTAAGCTAAACTGAATGACCTATATCATCCTCAGTAGCTTTATGGAAGTTCATCTTACACATCACAATGAATTACAATTATCTTTTATTTCTACTTCAGAAGTGATTTACCAGGGGCCAGGTAAGGCTGGAGAGTAAAGTCCTCAGAGATTGCAGAGGTAAAAACATGGTTTTATTCATCCCTAGAACAAACAGGCTCTTGAGCAAGAAGAGAAATAAAACAACTCCATGGAGAGATGTTGTAAGCTGAAATTTGACAAAAAAATGAAGAAATAAGTCAGCATAGTTTAGGCCTACCATGCAACGTCCAACAGCTAATATTGCTTTGAGTGACACCATCAATCATATGGGCCTACCTCTTCCCAATATGTGATATTCTCCACATCAACAAACACTCTGAAGTCCTCCCTCAACATCTGGTCAATTATTTCTGACTTTAGTTTAAGGTGATAAGCAAAGTAAACATAGTAGAGAAGGCTCGTCACAATGATGCTTCCCTGTAGATTAGAAAAACAGAGATAGTTTGAGGGAGAGTTCGCTAAAAGATAATCACAATCAAATGTGAGATGATGTGATTTGTGTCCTCCCCTTACCCATAAACCCTGACATGAATTAGCCAATCAGAGAGCATATTGAAGCCAATTCAATTGTTAAGGGTTCAGGGCTTATAAGGGGACATTGGAAACCAGTCAATATCTCAAAGCATCGAATTTGAAAGAACACCACCCACCTCAAGCCAATTTCTTAGGTCTAGGCAGTAAGGGGGCAGTCCGTTCTCACAGATGACCCATATTTGGAAAATCATTTGAGCCATCACAAAGGTGAAGAGGAGCAACTGTTTGCAGGAAAGTTGAATAAAACAATCACAATTTCTATGGTTATTTTACTGAAAATTATAAAAAAATGTAGACACTCTTAAAATATCACAAAATGTTTGTTAATATTTTATAGCATGAGATTTCAAAGAACACACAACACTGTGTGGAATATTGCAATTGTCATTCAAGAAGTTGTTCCAACTGAAATGGCTAAAGAAAAAAAAATCTTTCCATGCACCACACAAAACAAGTGAGCTGTGACTGTAAATCAAACACATTTGACCTGACAGAGATAAGATAAGGCAGCTCACCTCAGCGGTCACTCTGGCACAGTCAAGGGCACCTGTGGACAGGAGCAGTCTGGTGGACTCCACGCCGCCACTCAGCCGCATGACCCCACCGGAGCCCCACTCTGCCAGCAGGGTGACGGTGCTGAAGAGGGCACTGGCAGGGTGGTGCAGGGTGAACTGTGTTGCTACTGCACGCGTGCACTGATCGAGCCAGTGCGAGGCTTTCAAATGAGCTAGAGTGGCCTCAGCTCTGGACCTAAACAAGCCATTAAGGAGTTAAGCACTCAAGAATGACACCACTTGGAATACATGAGACATACAGTACATGCTGTATGGAAAGAGTCATATACAGGTATATAGAAATAGACTTTGACAGGTAATTTACTATAGGCCTAATAGACACAATTGTAATAGATATAAAATTATGTTATAGATTATAATATTTACTAATGTACATTTGGATTGAGGTGATTTTGATCCTAACCTAACCCTAGGTTATTTTCTCACCATGTTTGTCCTAGGCCTACTGTCCTCCATGTCCTATCATGCTTCCCAGACTGTTTTTTTATGTTGATGTCAGATTCTCCAAACTTTGAATGCATTTCCTGTAGGAAGAGAGTTACTGACTTTTTATAATGATACTTTAAAAATATTCATAAAGGTCTGCATTCTTGTGTGTGTGTGTGTGTGTGTGTGTGTGTGTGTGTGTGTGTGTGTGTACTGTAGGGGCTAACAGTAGGCATATGAGAGGACTGTGTGCCTACTGTATGTTGGGAAGAAAGTGAGTGTGTGTGTTTGTGGTTATAATTTGGTAGAATTTAGAATGTCAGGAACAAGGGAAGGTTGTGAAGTATGAAAAAAGCATGTCAATACAGACAGAAGTCATTAACAGTGATCAAAGTTTTATGAATATAGCAAGTGAATATACTCTCAACCAAATAAGTTGCAGCAGGTTTGTACTATAAGGATCGGTCATATCTATAGTTAGTTATTTATAGTTATTTACAGTACTATAGTACCTGATACAGTGGGTTTATGACTGCTTCTGTTTTTCTCAAAACTGGTTCGCCAATGAGGACGTTTGTATCTTCCATACTCAGCCTCTACAAAAAGAAGTCAGTGTGTTAATGATGAATCAACACTTTCATAAACTCAAAACAGTTAAATTTCAGGAACAGAAACCAGAAGTATTAAAATGAAGCAGCTGGGTACTTATTGAAGAGATTGAGACCATACTTTGTGTCCTCTTGAATCCCCATTGCTCCAGGTGTCCTTATATAACTCTGCCAACATGACACTTGATGTCCAGTTCCACCAGTCATGATGGTTCTTTAAATTTTGGAAATGTCTATATGGGCCTCTGTATGTCAGAACCATATGAAACATAACATATCCTAAGTTTCTGACTAATGATACAAGCAATGTATTTGATCAAAATATTTATTTTTATTTAACATTTATAATACTTGTTCTTGTACCTTCCAAGCTGTGCCTTGATGGACTGAGTCAGCTGATACTTATTGCGGCATGATTTACCATCAGCCACAAACAGCAGCAGGACTAGCATTATACCATAGAGTGACACCTCACTATGAATTTAAAACACATAAAATTCCACTTCAACATTTACACTCTTCACTCCAGCTATAGTGAACAGATTTCAATTATTTACATTGGTATAATGTTTAATTATTGATATAATGAGATGTTACTAAATTATTGATTTTCTGGGATGAGGTGAGTTATGTGACCTGAGGAATTTGCGTATGAGTGTGTTTTTCCTCTGCCGCTTGGAAATGTGTCTCAGCAGATCTGGGCTTGGAGGACGCACAAGACGCAGGTACCGAGACCTCTGACGAGCCTTCACTGCCTTTCAGTCCAACAGAAAACACAAACTGATTGTCAAAGGTGAAATTAGAATGAAGAAAGAAGAATGAAGGAAAGAAATGCATTCCCATGCATAGCCTGCCGTATATATCAACCTCATAAGAGAAGGAGAATTTTAATTGTTTTTTTTTTTTCTTTCAAAATCAATATAAACTGTTAATGGTAAGGAAGTATGGTTTAAACTGTCTGTCCCTGCACTGTAACCACAATAAGCACTGCATTAATATAGGACTGGGGTAATACCGTGTCAAAGTAGGTGGATCTGACCACTGACTGGTTTTGAAGACTGAGCACTGAAAGCCTTCCGTTTTGGGTCCAGTATTTGCAAGCTTCCACAATAGACTTGGTTTGACTCGAGGCATCAAAGAAATCACCTCTGTTACGGTACCGCAATGACATAAAAACAGCTACCATGAAGATCTGTGTGACAAAATGAAAAGCTTTGAATATGTGAGGACATCGCATGTAACATTTCCAATCAATGTTTGCAACTCATTGAGAGGATTCCTCAAAACCACAGCAAAAAAAAGTTAAACCAAGTGACATCAATGACAGACTTTTTTTCTCAACATCGATTTAAAATGTTACCAAAGTTGGGTGGATGACAAAAGCACAGGTAATGAATGAGAAGAAGAGGGAGTACATCCACAGCAGACTCTTAGTGGGGCTAAACCTACAAGGAGAAGGAAGAAAACGTTTCACAAAAGAACAACTGTGACATGCCTGTATTGCTCCAACAACCCTGCTTACTTATTTATTAAATTGAAAAAAAGTACATACTTCAGACCAAGAATTCCTGTCAAGACTGCTGTGGTAACACAAAGACAAAAGCATGCAGACCAGGTCACATGAAGACACCACCTTGGCAGACTTGATTGCTCAAGGAAACAGCTTCGCTCTGAGGAAAATAAACAAGTAGGAAGAATGAGTGACATCTCTATTCAAGTAGACATTTCCATTCAAAGAGGATGGATGTCTACTACCTGCAATGGGGTTGTTTTGAAGGCTTTGCTGGCTCTCTTTGAAGTCCTCACTTGGCACTTTGCTTCCGTCAAAGCTTATCAAGATGGAATTGGGTGTTCCTAGCGCCCTCTTGTGGGAATGTACTGAAGCTGCACTATATCTAAGCCAACTGGCATTGTGCTGTTTTGGAGACATACAACATGATCTTTAAAATCTCACTGGTTGTTTTTTTTTTTTTTTCATCTGTTATCTGATCTATGATGAAGTTATTATGTCTGACCTCATATCTGTCACTCCAAGCCTCTTGAGCCTGGGACTGATTGCCTTGTGTCACACACAAACCCTCATGAAGGACATCTTGACAATCTGTTATGACCAAAGTAAAGTTTCAAAAGAATCTAAAAAGATTTTATTCTTAATATCAACCACCATCAAAGACAAATAATATCTACCTTCAAGAGGGCTGATATCAGACACTGAATAATCTTTGATCAAAATTTCGGGTGATGTCTTCAACTTGTCTGACTGTTGAAAAATCAAAAGAACAAGTTGTGCACATAAACAAACTTTAGCCGCAGAAATAAGAAATTGGAAACATACTGTTTAAATTAAAACATCACTGATGCTCAGTGGGTTTGATTTCAGCAGACTGGATCTGAAGGAGCTGCTGTTCCAGTACACAGACATAAAATGGTTGGCTGTTAATATTAAAGTAAATCTAAGTGACTGAAAAAGGATTTTTAATAGAGTGATTATTCTAATCTTAATCTGACTGTTAATCTGACTGAGATAGACTGACAGATTTAGCAAATTAGTTTTTGAGAGTATAAAAAGGTATAGCAACATTAAAGAAATACATTTGTTGAATTTGTTCTCGAATATCTATTGTAAAAAGGGCTAATGTGAATGATGACTACAAATAGGTTTATGGACATCAATGTCAGCACTAAGGTTAGTTGTGATGAATAGATTATGGAAAGCCGAGGTGTGAATATTGACCTGTCCGAGGCGAAAGAGCAATGAGATCAAACACCCCAAAGGCAGCACCAAGAATGCACTTAGAACTCCTGTCACCGTGGATACCTCAGTCAGCCCCTGCTCCAAAGAGTTCTAAATGGCGACCAGCAGCAATCAAGAACACAAACACTCATGAATCAATTAGATTAGGAAGAAAGAAAGAAAAAGAAAAAAAGGACTAAAAAAGGAAGGAACAGAGAGGTTGGGAGGAAGAAAGAAAGACAGGAAAAAAAGAAAAAGAAAGTAAATGAAAAACAAATTGAAGAAATTAATTTAGTAAATGAATTACTAAACTACAGTCGCTATAGCCTAGACTAGGCCTAGGCTATAATTTGAGCAAAGGCACGACATGACACAGATTTTGAGAGAGGAGAGGATACTTTCCCCAACACTTCTAAAGAGCTCAGAGGTCTTTATAAGCATGCCAATGTAAATGTGCTAGGACGTCTTTACGGCCCTTTATGTCAGTGTAAATGTTAGCTCACCGGTTCGTGCTGGTGGCGAATGAGGAGCGCACTGGCACACATGCAGCCCAGCTGAAGCAGCAGGCACACGGTCAGGCGCTGGACACGAGTGAATGTGCTGTGGGGGGGGCAGCTGAACACAGAGAGCCAAGGGTGGAAGTCCTCCAGGTACTCAGTTAGCTTCATGTAGAGGAGCTGGCCACCAGACACACACACACACACACACACATTAGAGAGAGCTCAGATCAGAAACACAGAAAAGAGCATTTTTGACATTTTTGTTCAATAAGACACTAAGTAGAGCCATATTTTTACATGTTGACTGAGCATTTGTTAAAGCATTCCACAACTTATTTAGTTTTGTCTAAATTTCCTTTTATTTAATTTTAATTAAAAAGATCTGTATATTGGAAAAAAGCACTGCATTCCATTTGCTGAATCTAAGACAGATAAAACACAAAAAATAAAACATTTGCAATAGCCTACAATTCTGACTGAATAGCCTACTTTGAGTTCTGACTATTTTTTTAAAGGCCTATGTACTACAATTTTCTTCTGCTGCTGTGAGTTTTTAAATAAAGTAAAGTAAGTAAAAATGTATATTTTTGAAATTAAATATTTCCTCTGATACTGCTGTGCTCAGCTCACATTTCATAACATCCAGATCGGTCCAATGAAAAAAAAAAAATTGTGTGCACTATATTGTAAGCACCAGTAACAAGTCATCACCTTTCCGAACCCAAGTCCGTGCTTGCAAACCATGAGTTTCTTCTCTACCTTCCCATCGTCCTCATCGACGGCCAACCAGCACTCCCCGAGGAAGAACCAGCTGCTCAGGCTCGGCAGCTCCCTCACCAGCACGTTGCTGACGTACCAGCTGGGTGACGGCCCGCCGTTGTCGTGCCAGAGATGTACCATCCAGATGGGCCCCAGGCTCTCTGCTGTACTGTTGGAGAGGGGTGGTTAACGCACTCAATGAATAATAATCCTAGTTGCCTTCAGCGCACAGAAAAATCATCTTTTTGATGTAAATGCGCTGGATCCTGAACAGACGGGTGTAGAAATCTGGGGGACAAGCCTGGGATAAATATTTGTTTTGCGTGTTTTGTTCATATAGAGATGTGGTGTACTGTGCAGGCGGCGACGTGCCAGTGCCCATCTGTACACTGACAAACTGAAAAAAGAACCATTCTATATTCTATGTTCTTTTGCTGTCTACTCAAATTATTGATTATATAGTGACAAACGCAATTTCGATTCCTTTGTATGTCTAGTACATGTGAAAGAATTGACAAATAAAACTGACTTGACTTGACTTGACTTGATTCCAAAATGCCATTTTGGGTTCTTAGGATTCAGGTTTAATCTATGAAAAGCAGGTTAAAGAGGATATAAAAAAAATAAAAATAATAGAATTGAATTGGTACCTGAAAATAAAGGTTTCTTTAGAATTCCTTGAGAAAAGGGACTTCCCGGGGATGGAAAGCTCTTTAGTCTCCGATACTCCTTCCTCCCCGTACAGCACAAGATAAACCTGACATTTACAATTCATCATTAATGCACTTAAGCCCTCACAATAACAAAAAGACAATAACAAACAATGGTCAGAAATAATCTCATGCCTGTTTATCTTATTTACATAAATGGTGAGGTTATACAGATTAAAAAGCCACCCCAGTAGAGCACACTAACAATAAAAGGCCTACTTTAAACAAATTCTGACAGTGCACATAAACAGACAGGAGACAGAAGATAGCAATTAAAAATCAAATCCTTGTGGGCATAACAACCACTGTGAATAAACATTTAGGCCATAAAATACAAATATCCAATTATACAAATAGGCTTATTTAAAAACCCCTCACTAACAAATTTACAATTATCCAAACAATGTCAAATGTGTGTGGGGAGACAGATCTGATCTGAGCCGGCTGGCGCAACCACAGTCTCCTCCTCGCCACATAGAGTATTCAGCCAACATCTGGCCCGGCAGGCTTCCATTTGCATGTCTTTAGGGACCGACAGGAACAATACCTTGGCTGTCATGTTGGTACGGGAGCGCAGGCCTGTGTCGACAGTGACAGAGTACAGCTGCTGGTCTAGAGGCTTGCAGTCTGGCAGTAAGTAAGGGGCCTCGCTAGCTCCGCAAGAGCCAGTGGCACGCTTACAGATAACGAGTGTCAAAACATAGGCAACAAGGGCGAGCGCAATCACCCAGCTCAGGATAAAGTTATTGGAACGCCTGCAAAATAAGAATTAGAATTAGAATGTGCATAATATGAGAATCAGCGTTAGTTTGTTGGTTGGGACAGTTGGAGTGCTTCAGAAACTATACAGTAGACCTGTACAGCAATATGCATGTATTAATCATTATTTGTTAAGCAAAGGGCAATTGGCTTGGCTTACGTGGTGTACTCGGTGGCATCACCATAATCAATGTGGCTCTGCACGGCCTGGTACGCCACTGTGAGCGGGGAGAGGTGCCTGCAACTGAGTAGGGATTTATCAAATGTCACATTAAAATTAAAAATTAAATTACTCAAATTGAATTGAAACAGCAGTGGAGCACGGGCAGATTGCTATCACAGATGCAATTCCTTCAAACAGGCCCTTTGGGACTATCAAAGACCAGACTATTGTGGAAGGGAGCAGTTGTCTCTCACAAATCTAAATTGTATCATGAGAATAAAATCTGTACAATTGCTTTTTTTTAAAAAAAATCTAATTTTCCTCTTTCTTGAACACCTAATTTACTCATTTTTTATAGCTTAGTTTGAGGACCTCCAAATAAAACTCATATGGCCACAGTGTGATACCTGCATTTGATGCTAAAGGGGGGTGATCCCGGTTGTGGAGTGCAGCCCTTGTTTGTCCATTCTCTTCGTCCATTCCAGGACAGACAGCGCACAAATTCAATCTGTAACGTGTAGCTCACAGCCAAAGCAACATACTTATTCCTGGATGTTGTGTCAGAGTGTGCACTCAGAACTGACACATAACCAACGCCCCCATCTGAAACATCAGAACAAAGATGATAATACAACAACTCAACATACTAAACACAGTTTTGTGAAAGTGAAACTCTTTTTTGTTTGTTTATTATTGAGATTTTCAGATTTGTAAGATGATTTCTATTATTTACAGCCTTGTCTGCACTCCATACCAGTGGGGCATGATTGGTTAATGTCAAGTGTATGAAAGGAAATCATTCTAACCATGCAGATAGTGTGGAGGGAGGAAGATATGAACTGAGTTTCCCTCCCAGTGATGAAGCTTCTTTATGCTGTGTAAAACAGGGGTAGGCCTCTCTGACATCCTGGTGAGGGAGACAATAATGTTTTTAGACATATCAAATGGAAAATATAATTGAGAAAAAAAGTGATATTTATTTTCCAGATATTTAGATACTGTCTATTGCACCAGTTATTCTCAACACTGAACAACAAGAGTTGGGAAAATGTGGGAGACCTGAAGAGGAGCATGATGGGAAACGTGCGGTTAGCGGGCCGACGAAACTCCACCACCACTTGGATGGCCTGGTTCTGGAGCTCGGGGGTCACATTGAAATGGTGGACGTTCACCACACTGTGTGTCAGTGTGAACTCTGAAGAACTGAGGATCTGCTTAGAAGAGAAGAATTGAAAAAGATTTATTTTTATATCACATTTCACATTCTACTGTGCAAACATTCATAAAAGAATGTATTTTTTTTTCACCACTTTAATTCACACAGAGTAGTAAATGGTAATTTAAATTAATTTCATGATTTTGATGTCAGTAGACAATTTGTTTTGACTGTAAATGCACATATATTTTTAACATATTTTAATTTCCACTTCTGTCCTTAGCTCTTATAATACACATGCAGAGGAGAGCTGTGATCTGTGCAGAAACACCACTGTCTCCTCTGCATGTTGTCGCCACAACATCAGTAAAGGTTACCTCATTATTTATGCTTCAAATGGAGATAGGCAGTTAAAAGTATAAACAAACTGAAAGACCATACATTCCATACATTGGTTGGCTTTCTCTGGAATTCAATAGACAATGGTGACTCCAAGTGCAGTACTCTGATCTTCCTCCAGGTGGTGCAGTTGTACAGTGTTATGTCAGCCACATCTCCGTTCAACTACAATACATTAATGCAAATCAATCAAACATTGTATTGGTGTATAATTACTGTCAAAACTATTTGGCAAATTAACAATCTCACCTGCACAGGTGTTTTGCCCCAATAATATGGATTCCATTTAAAATACCAGAGTTGGGAGATTAAACAGGAATTCGATCCACCCCTAAGACCAGTGAGGAAAGTATCCATTCCCGCAGAATGATAAAATGTCACTGGGCCTATACTGAAGTTATTGATAGGTAGGTCGTCATATCTCCATGTTTTCACTTCCAGGACGCTGGTGTTCAGAAAGCACTCAGTAGTTCTGCCTAATAGGATATGCTTCTGTGTTTCAGGGAGAAGACATTAAAGATGACAGGAGGAAATGTGAATGATGTGAATAAGTCACCACTCCACCAACAGTACACTGAGCAAAGTAGTCCTTTACATTACTGAAAAACAAAACCCTTACATATTATTATACACAAAGAGGAGTCGTTGTGACTTTTTTTGCTCCTATATCGCCTATGTGAAAAAATCTTCCTCAGAAAATTTGTGAGCTATATACTGAGCAGACAAATAGATTATTTTAAGAGTTTGGACCATTATTTCAGAATGACAGAGTGACAGTCTCAGTACTTTACCAGGGAGAGATCTGTGATTGTGTGGAGGATGTCAGAGGTGAGACCAATGCCCTCCTTGGAGAACCGATGTGAGGCTTTTAAAGTATGAGACAGGGCAGTGAATACTGCAGAAAGAAAATGCTTCTCCAGTGAATGGAAAGAGCCAGATCCAGATTCTTTTGAAAACATTGCAGACATGTCCTGAATGTGCTTGGTAACCAATTTAGCACTGACCAAAGTAACCTGAGACAAAAATAGATTTATGAGATGTCATAAAAGTCACCTAAGACAAAAAAAAAAAAAAAGATTTTTGAGAGGTCATAAACATTACTAGTAATTACATCAATTACTACACACATTTTTATACAGTATACTTATGTAATTAGTAAATGTCAGCAGTAATAAAGAACCATTATGATAACATGGAAACTGTCTTCTATCAAACGTCAACTACACATCATATTATACAACTCACTTGGTCTGTGACCTCCATGAGATCTTTCAAGATGATAATGTTTAGGGTCAGCGAGCTCTGTTGAATAAAATCTCCTGTTACTTCAGTCATAATAGAAAGAAGGAAGAGGAATAAGATCCTTATAGCTCAGCATTCCTATGAAGCATAAACATACCAAGTGTACACACGCATATAGGCTAATTCTATTACTACAGGCTTGCAAATTATGGCTGTGATGTACAGCAATTGGATTATCAATTATGTTAATTTAGTGGTCCAGAAATGTGTAGAACATTCTTTATATTAATTAAATATAATTAATATATGCATTCTTCAACATTAAACACATTGCTTTCATAACCAACGATCCTTTTGTTATTGTTTATGTGAGTGCTGCCAAGTGTTTGCAAGAGACTGTGGATCTTATTCACTGCTTAACAGCTGAAATATAGAGTGAGCTCTCACCTCATCCCTGAGAGTCAGCTGACAGAGTGCAGACACAAGAGTATTGTGGGTGACCACCAGCAACTCCTGAGAGGAGACAGGGTCCTGACTCAACCTCCTGAGCACTGCGCTCAGTAGAGAGATGGAGTTGTGGACGTCCCTGATGCTACCTGTCTGCATGAGCCTAGTGAGGTTCTGTGAGCTGTACAAGAACCTGAGGGCACCAATGGAGACAAATGTCAGAGTTGCATGCTGGGAACAGAGAGAGCATCAGCCTGTCTCTAGATCACTGAAATGATTAAGCATGATTTATCTTACAGGTCCTGTTCAGGGGTGTGAGACGGGGACACATTTCTCTGAAAACTGGGGAGAACCTTGACAGTAGCAGAACACGGTTTAGTCATAGTACCGTATTTGTTCTTTATCACTGTATTGATGGTAACTGTAAGAGACAAAGAGACAAAGACAATGAATGTGGCGTTGTTAACAAAATCATTGTATTCCCTAATCTTATCAATTGGATAAATGCAGCCAATTCCTCATTGCAATACCTCTATAGCCATTTTCTGGCTCTCCAGACGGCAGGTGGAAATAATGCTGGAAGTCTCGGCCCTCATACAGAACTACAGCAGGGCCCTTGCCAACAGAATAACTAAATTGATAAAGTAGATCCTGTCGAAACACATTCAACAGGTGAAGAATTCATCATAAAACCCATCATTCAAATCAAATGTAGGACTAGTACACAAAAAGGAGGATACAAGTTCAATTTCCCAGTTTGTTTAGACCAGTTGTTTCAACATTAAAAAGCCAGTGCTACACTTCAACATGCTAAAAAAGATGACATATTCCCTGATCCCAGCGCACCTCTTTTCCAGACGCGCAGAACACACTGAAGTCTGTGAGGATCTCCAGTCCTTGGCTGGGTTGAATCAGACATGCCACTCCCTCAGGGGCTGGGTGGGTTCTGAAGAACAGCTGGGATTTTCCCACCGCTGTCTGCTGCTCACCTGACACAGAGAAACAAAGAAAAACTTTGTTGATGTTGAGCATGGGGTGTGTGAGCGTGTTAAAATTATTGCTCGTCTTTTGTTTCTTGGAGCAAAAACACCGCTTTTCCAATTTCATTTTTTCCTTCACAGACAGAAAGCTGAAATCTGACAACGAAGCTTGACTGGATTTTCCAGCTGGTCTTACTTGCAGTCACCGTCAGCATGTAAAGGCTGTTTGGCCTCAGTGAGTAAGGTTTCAGCATGATGACAGATGAGGAGATTCCTGGCAGGGAATTAAAAAAGTATCTCTGTCAGAAAGGCAGGCTGTCCCATCCAGGTACAAGGTGTAACACATTTTTTAACACAAAACTATATATTTATTCAGATTTTATATATACTGTATATATTAAATCCGACTATCACGATCATACATACAGTATATATGACACACATTACATACTGTATAAACAACAAAAATCCTCAAGAAAGCAATATAAAAAAAGACAAACAAACAAGGACAGAGCTGGGCATACATAATGATAGTACTATTGCACATCGCTTGTACGTATCATATCATCTCCACATAGATGTATACAAACAAGGTGAATAGCACCTTGCATTTTGGCTTTGGTTACTGGTTAGTCTCCATCAAGCTGGACAAGATGATCCAGAAATGGCTGCAAGCACAGTTTCTTTCTGGCCGTTGTTTTCTCTACTGAGTATAATGAAAAATATAATGCTTGTACTGTAATCATTTCACAACTTGCCTGCGACAGTGTAAGACTCAAACAGCACAGGGTCAATAGGCTCTCTCTCTAGATCCAACAGAGTCTTCTCTGCTTCTGCCAGACCAGGGCGCTTTGAGTCCATCAAAAAGCTCTCCTCTGGATGGTGAGGCTCAAACACAAGATCTTTGTCCCCAATATCCCAACCTAAAAGCCATGCATTAGTCCATAAAACACCATGAAAGAAATCAGAAATAGATACCTGCCATATTAAAGAGCCCATGTTAGGCAGCATGCTAGTTTAGAGTACGTTTTTAAAAACTGTTGATCATATGTATGGGATTTTAAAATGACAGTGGTCATCCTTTAAACCAGTTGTGATACCTGTTGGTCTTCCTGCAGATGATCCTGAGTCACCTTCCTCTATTCCAGTGAAAGGAAAACCATAATCTGAAATAACATTATGATTTCCAGTCACAAATGCAGCATCGCTTTAAGGTAAATGGCACACATAAAAACAAGGTCTAAAAGGAAATCACCTGTTAGATAGAGAGAACCACCTGATATCTCCTCTGCCTCAATGTAATCACTGGCTCCAGTCCAAAACAGATCTGAAATCCAAAATATACATACATTGCTATACATTTTTGTAAACCATTCATTCTTTTTAAATAATTAAAATACAAATAGCTCATTTGTGTTTGATCAAGAACTAGGCAAACAATTTTATTTACACCACATGTAGAAATGTCATACTGTCATAACTTGACACGTATCATTAACATCTAATGACACTCAAAAATGTTTATGCCTTTGTCATTAAGTGTCATTCTGTTTTTGTCACGTCTGACCCCAAACAGCATCAACTTTATATTATAAAAATGACAATTACAATTACACTTAATGACAACAGGCATGAACATAAAGAAAGTGTTCGTGTTCATGTTCATGTTCAATGCACATGTTTATGACAGGCTCTCGTCACTCTTATATTAAAAACCTCAAGTTAAGTGTTAGCAAATATTGTTCCGACAGATGTAGGTCACAAAATGAAACCGAAAGATCTCTAAGATCTCTGTAATGTCACCTGTCACTCCAGGTCCTCCGCTGTGTTCTGAGATCATAGAAAGGTCAGTGTCACTTTCAGCATGGGCAGCACTGCCTCCATCTTCAAAGATCTCAGGAGGTCCAGAGAAGTAGGGATCAAGGCCATTGCCCAGGGCCAGATCTGTATTTGCATGCAAACATCAACAGCCCCTTCACCGACATGCTCAGCAATGAGGAGACTAGGTAGACAAGAATTCTGACACTTTCTAACCACTGACAGCACAGCACAACTTGGAAAATATGCACATAAAAAATCTGGACATATAAATATGCCTTTGTATTTCTGCTTAATTAATTTCATTTTAATGACGCCTATGAGTTTGATTTAAACAGTGAATTTTATCCTTGTCCTCTTTGCAGTAATATGATAGGGATATAGGCCTACCAAACTCATCGCCTGTCTGCCTGTAAAATTGTATAGAACATGGCCTGCCTTTTCCGCCGTTCAGTGGACATGTGATGACCGTTTGATGTGCACTCATGCCAACCGAAACGCCTTTGCTTATTCTGGGTGTTTTTCTGACTGCTTGTCATTGTCTGTCTATATGAAATGCTTTGAGTGGCATTGGTGCAAGAAAATCCTTTATAAATACATACTGTACATACTTACTTCATTATCACTTCATTACAATAAACTTTACTGTTACAAGTTCATGAAGAAAAGCCACCAGACAACTGAACACCATGCACTGACTGACTGTATAACATCCCAATTCTTACCTGCTTGTGGGTTCACTCCAACAGGCTGGTCTAAGGGCAGCATCTGTGCTTTCTCAGACTGTGAGCCTCTGCCCCATCTATGCCAGCTCACCAGTGTCTCACCCTCCTCATTACCCACCAGTGGGTAGGAGAGTGTAGATGCGTCAACAGATGTGCCCTGGGGTGGCATTTTGTCAGTGGGCACAGGTGTACCACTGCTGCCAGTGGAATGTGACTGCGTAGCATCAGGGTCGTGGTACTCCTGTACGTTGACGGACTCAGGTAGAAAATCTGAGAAGTCATAGAAGGTGGGAGTTTGGATGCTTTCAAATGATGGCGTTGAGGAACCTGCCATTTTAAGTTCATCTGAGGATGACTCCTCCTCATCCAAATTTAGACTCTCAATGGTCTTTGCAGGTGTGCCTTGGTCAACAGCATTGCAGAATGGCACTAGGGAGAAGAGACAGGAATGAAGATAGGATGTTTAAACAATAATATTTTCATTTCAACAATCTTTTGTCTTCATCAAGCCATGCAGGCATTTTATATTGTTAACAGGTGTGCCTCAAAGCTGTTTTAGCGTCAATGCGTTACAGGCCCTTTGTTGATGAGTACTCCATATTATTACCATTTCAAACACATTTTTGATCCAGAGAAACATTCTTCTTTCGTTCGTTTTTTCTTTGAATAATATTTTCTATTTTAAATCTGTCTGAAGGCCCAGCCAGAAAGCCGCAAAGGGACTTGTCACCCTCTTACCTTGACTGATGACTTTATTGGTCCCATTCACTATGTACAGTTTCCAAGAGTATGTCACATCCTCTGAGACAAAGGTCTCTTTCTCAAAGAATGCTTCGGTGAAAAACTGATCATTCCAGTTCACTGCATTTCCCTGACAGTGACCACATTTAATTTGAAGATTTCTGAGGAAAAGAAAATGTTTTTGAAGACAAATGGAAGGATGAAATAACAAAAGGATTCTGTGGGGGGCGTTTGTCTGACCTCTGGTTTTACCTCATGGTGTTCGGTGTGATTGTAACAAACACCTCAGATGTGGCCGCCTGGCTTCTACTTTGGACAGTCAGCGTGAATCTAAACTGGTCGAAAGTTGGATTCACGTCACTCACTGGGAAGATCAGGGCTGGGACATGTAGCAAGGATGCAGGGACATGTTCTCTGAAGCATGGCCCTCCCTTTCTGCTCACGGGTCTGCAGTGCCAACTGTAGCTGAAAAAAAAAAAACAACAAGCAACAATTTGAAGTCTGAACATGTGCAGAAAGTTTCATGAGAAAAAGGTTAATGTAAAAAATACGATAGCAAATTTTAAAAAGCAGCCTATATGTGCAAAGTGCCATATTGATCCTTTGGCAAAAAAAGATTATTTATAGTACTTAGTTTATAGTTTTTATAGTAGATATAATCATCTGGAGCTAGACTGTATTTTTTCCCCTTGTGATGGCTGCAGCGTTGTTGTCAGTGTGCTAACAATGCTGTCTTACTTTAATGGATTCTGAGGGAAATCAGGGTCATGTGATTGCTCTCCATTCAGGGTGATTAAGGTGTTGTCATGGCGACTGATGAAGAGGTTTGTGGCTCCCTGAATGATACTAATGGGGAGGCTGGGCACCACCTCGACACAGATGGTATAATTACTGTACACAACACTTCCCATTATCTGAACCTGTGGACAGAAAAAGAGGGATGTCAGGTGAGGCAAGAGGCTTTTAAATTGTTTGATTTTTCACTCAAAGGTGCCGACTGTGCCTGTACGGAATTTTCTTCAGTGGAAAAATACTATGACAACAACAACAACAAAAATAATACAATTCTTAATAAATAAAAGAATTATAAAAATGATCAACGTCTGTCTGTCTATCTCTATACCTTGGCTATGGCTTTGTAAATGCCATAATGAAGTAAGAAAGCCGGGAGCTCCATGCTTTGTCTGTGGGTTTCTGCTGAAGCAAGGTGAATTTCCCACCCCCTGGAGTTGTAGACCACCCATCTGTACTGCAGACCCTGGGACACATTACACTCAATCTCTGCTTCCTCGTATGTGACGGCCAGACGTACAGGCTGGTAGCGTAGCACCTGGAGAGTGCAAAAATACCCTCTGTCTGATTTTCTGTGTAGTACGTAAGCATTAAATATGCTCACCAGGTTACGGGCAAAGTACATCATCTCATTGCCTTAAACAGATTTACATTGTAAAGTAAGTTTGTGTGGTACATATACCTGCATTTTAGCTGGACCCATGTTCTTTACCGGTGGAGGCAGACAGTGTTCACTTGTAACAAATATGTGACCATTCAAAGAGGCAGAGCTTACTAGATTGTGCATCATCACCTTGATCACAAACTCCCCTGGTCTGGAAAAAAAACAGAAGGGGGAGAAGAATAGCAGGGTTTGATTTTTGTTGGAGCAACTTCATAACTTACATAAGAGTGTTTTGCAAATGACCTTGGCATGAACCAACCTGTCAAATATGTGCTGTTCAGTTATCTGACCATGACGTGTAATTCCATCACCAAAGCTCCAAGAGTAAGTCACATCGGTCCCTGCGCTAACTCTGCATTTAAAGTCCACAGTTGTGTTTACAAGAACTGAGCTCTGAAACTGAAGCTTATTGGCTTTCACAGCTCTCTGGACAATCACAGAGTAAACATCTGAAACGGTAGTTGTTTGTCCACTGAACATTCTCACAGAGACATTGTGCCTGAGAATGTAAAAAGATCCACTTTAGTTGCAACCAAACATAAGAGGACTGAAAAATGAAATCTGTTGGTATTGACAACTCACCTTTTAGGAACATGGAATTTTTTAGCAATGGTTCTGGAGGCTGTTCTGACAGGTAGTCTTTCCCCAAAATCCCACAGGAACTCCAGAGGATCTGGCTCTGCAGTTACTGCCATAAAGGTTATTTGTGTACCTGTGGCATAAGCCTCCTTCTCAGTATAGACCTGGACAGCTAAATAAAGAGGTTTGTTATAAAAGAAGCAAACAGAGAATTTCCATAAAGTCCTTACAATTTTGGGTTGAATCTTACAATGAGGCGATAGAATGAGAGTGCTAATGTTTGCCTCCGGCCACATAAATATTGTAGTACACCTGCTTTTTAAATCGGGTCTATCCAGTCATAGCTACATATAAGTACAGTGAAAATGTTATTTATGAAAACTCTTAAGGCCTTATTGTTTTCTTACCTATCTGTGTTCAGATCTTCCTCAAATTCGTGCGCGAATATAGTTTAAGCTGTTCGACATTTTCCACATTTCTTGCAGCGCGAGTATTATTTATGGTATTCTGTATAATTACTTACCATTTTTCGAGGCATATCCTGATACAAACATAGCAACTATTCCAAAAAAGAAACAGAGAAGCATTTTGCCTGCAAAAGTCCTTCACATAACGCCCTAATTTATAGCAGAGGACTTGTGATGTCCTCTCTTTTGTCCTTAGATACAGTGAATGTGAATTTCAAGAATAGGTGAGAAATGAGGTTAGAGCTGTGCATTCAATGCCTACAACTCACATTGTCCCGCCAGGCTTTAGAGAACAAAGCCAAACAATTTCAGATAGGCTACAGGCCTATTTCATCGCAGACAACTGAACCGATCTGAACTTCTTTTTGTAGCCTACCCATTTAAATCTGTTTGTTGATACTAAAATAAACAGCCTGCATCGCATGTAATGTTACTGGAAAAGGGAGAGTGACGACTTGAATGCTGACAGTGTGCAAAGAAGTCTTTACTTTATTTTCCAGAACTTCATTTGAAAACAGTGCAGAGCTGACCTCAGGTCACCATCTCACTGATGTTACGCGTTTACATTTGAAGTGGTGATGGCCAATACTTTGATTGCTAAAAGAAAATGGAAAGGGAAAAGACTTAATATCATAATTAATTCTGCAGGCCTATGACCTCCCAGTCAATAGCCTACAACAATTCTCTGACATTTAAATTTATCATCCATCTGAGAGTCTGAGATTTCTTTGACGCTTAACTTTAATTCTGATACTGATCTTCCAATTCCAAACTGCATGAATTAAAATCTTGTCATCTTGACAAGTCTGTGTACATTCCTGGCATTTTTTAAGAGAGGTCAATGATGTGAAGGCAAACTTAAGACATACTTTGAAAAACGTCTTACACAATCACCACCATGGCAATCATAGGCCCCAATTCAACACCAAATCTGATCAAATTCCCATGACAACTACCAATCTAAGCAATAGATCCCAAATCACAGGGATATAGCGTATATTGACTTGCAATCATGTTCCTCGATTCAAGTCGGGGAATCATTTTGAAGGACTTGTCCGATTCGTTGCACAGCAGTATGGTTGGTTTCTTCATTTGATTAATTTAGCTCTTTTGATAAGACTTCTCATCTAGGCTAATTGAATCCCATCACATTAGTTAACTCTTCACATTTTTCTTTATAGATAACATGGTTGGCTATGCATGCTCTTCTTGACCCAAGTCAACTGGAGCATTTGTTGAAATATTTAGGCTACGTTCTTAATTTTTTTGTAGTTATTAGGATACTCTGAGGTGTATAAAACAAACCTCAGGTGAAAGATATCATATCAGTGTAAATTCTATACTGCAATGTTTACATTTTTAAAACATTTATTATGGCCACATAGCCTAGTGTGGAAAAGTGGAAAGTCTGCCGCACGGAGTCTACAAAAGTAGAAAACGCTCAGGTGAAGATCGCAAGCCGCAGACAAGCTGTCGACGGAAGCTGAATGATTGCGTGTCAAGGTTGTTTTAGTATTTGATTTCTCTGTTAACTTCAAAGTCACCAATCAAAGGAACGACGTCAGGCTGTATGAGAAATGGAAGTTCGGGGCTGGGGGTCTGAACAGGGTGTTAGTGACCCAGTCAAGCGTAGCAAGTGCTGACCCAGCCAACGGGTGAATTCCAAAGGAGAAAGCTGGCGGCTCTGCCAAAACGCTCTCTGTTGACGGTTGTCGAAAAAGGGTTGCTTCTGCATTTCACTGTGATGGATAACATGAGAAGTGGACTGACAATGGTCTGGGTCGGAGAAGCCCAAAGGCAAAGTGGATGACAAAAGTGCAGAAAATATCTCTTTCTGAGTTACACTTAAAGCTCTGTTGCTGGAAGGAAATGCATTGTTAGGTAAATGAGTTATTGTCAACATGGCCTTGTGTCAAGAAACGCATTTAATTGTTTCAGCCAGGGGCACCACTGATGCAGACGGCAGCCAGGTGACCAAATATTCTGCGCCCCCTACTGCTAACCTCTGCCTCTTTTTTTACATTGAGAATGTGGCCCGCAGATTGCCCGTTTCAGATAGATTTGATTCAGACACATCTCGCATAACTCGTTAGGAAATAATGTCTAAAACGCAAATTATATCTGCCAAAAGCTGAAAACAGCCTCGAAGAAGCAAATACGCCTTTCCTCCTTGCCAGTTTTTTAATTATTCGCCTATTTAGCAAGTGAAAAATGAAAAGTCAAAATGGGCTTTTGTAGACAGAAAAAAAAATCAACCTGGCTTGTTTTAAGTTATATTTAAATAATTAGAATAACACTCATTATGTTTGCAATGATAGTTTTAGCAATTCAGATTTATCCAAAAAATGGAGGCAAAACTCTGAGGTCTGCCCACACGATAACCTACGATACACATTGAATGATTCAGCAGGGAGATAGAGAGGAGTTCAGCCTTTAATTATTGAGGGTTAATTCATGAGTTCATATAGCCTACCTTTCTCAAGGTAAAGGACAATATTGATTACATGGGCCTAGGCCTATATTTTTAGGCATCCATCAAGTGTTCAAAGACATGCTTCAGTTTGCAAAAAAAAGGTAATAAACTGTTTTCAAGTACCTCAATTATTTATAGATTACAAAACGTGTATCTTCCAGACCGCAATATGTGGCCTTACCGTCCTAACAATTCATCACACAAGCGAATCTGCTTGGCAAAAAAAAAAAACAAACAAAAAAAAAACAATGCCATTTCTTTCTACTGCCTGGCATACAACATATGCTACTCATCTCAAAGATCTGTAGAAAATGCCCATGGCCACAGTTGGGGCACTAATCATTTCAAGATTTCAGAGCTGTTACGCATGGAATTGATTAGGCTATGACTCCGATGCCACCACTAATACACATTCCGGCTCTGATCCTACCGGCCACCCTAAATGTATGCTACTGGCTTGAAAAAGGTGTTCAAAAAGGTCAATGTCAGTAATATACTGTTGCCTACTGAAATGTGCCAATCATGACCGTGATCATAAATACATGACCATGATCATGTAGCCTATTATGCCACAAAAATAGCCTACATTAACCTACCTAAACTGGACTAGCTCAATGGAAATCTTCTCAGGCTGTGAAAGTTTGGTCATAGACCGATTGGATAGCTTTAATTTAGTATAATTGTAGTCTATGAGTGCGTCGGTTTTAGATTTGGAGCCAAATTACCATTACAATCCATTTTATTTTCAGTTTGCCAATTAAAGGCATCGAAGTGTAGCCCGCGCTAACCACAGTCGGGTGGTCTAATAAAAAATGATAGAATTATGAGAACAGCCAGGTTCGAAACAATAAACAGTTTACCATATGCCGTACAGCTGTTTTTCCAGCACACTTTCGCAAAAATCTACCGGCAGGGGGCAGTAAAGTAAGACCACTATCGCTGATACAGCAACATACCAGTCATGGCCTTCTCTGGCGATGCTCGCCAGCAGCGATGTCAAAGCGACAAGGCGTCTGAAAGTTGATGTTGAGACCTTAATTCATTAGTTCAGAATTAACTAGTGACTCATTTTGATGAAATACTTGGTTTATTTCAGTCCAATTTCACTTAATAACTCTATGAAGCACAAAAAGCTGCATAAAAATGCCCTCTATGTTCAACTACAGACACAAGACACATTCACATTGGCAAAGACAACAAATAATTACTAAAGGATGACATTTAATTTTCAACCATAATTCACACAATACACTCGTTTCCATAGAGATTTTTCCCATTTCAGTTGATTGAGACGAGCATTTTATGCTGGCTGATACTGCTCAATCCTCTCCAGCAGGGTCTCAGAATAACCTGGGGAGTAGTACCTGTGAACACAGTTTGCCAACTTCATATCAGAATGGTCGGGACCACAGAGAAAAAAATATTAAAAAATTAACCTTAGACACGCACACACGCACACACGCACACACGCACACACACACACACACACACACACACACACACACACACACACACAAACAGTGCTAACTAAATGCTCTGCATTGTTTTAGTCAGCATCCAAAACAGTGAATTCATTTGCAGATGCTCATTATTTCATCAGTGGTTGCAATTCATCATGCACAATGTGAAAGCCATCAAGCCCACACCTGACAATCTCCTCTGGGTAGCAGTTGTTTATGGAGTTAATGTACTCCTGGAGTGCAGAGCCTGTGTCTGCTTTGATCTCCTGCACTTTCTTTAGCCCCCCGCTGGTCACAAATAGGCGTCTGGCCTTGCTGTCATGAGGGAGGACCTACAGAGAGTCAGAAATGGTATTTAACCCCAGCAACTGTACACAGATATGTATAAGTCAACACTAATCTCTGCAGAGCTGTTTCCTGATTAAAAGTCCCTCAATGTAAAAGGAAAATAAGTTCAATTGTAAGATGTTACTAGCCTGATTGCACATTATATGAGATGCTTAAAAGCTTTTAGGAAAAATATTTGAGTCATCAATATAAGACCCAATATATATGTTATCGATTTCAAAATCTTAATCGACTAAGCCCACGGCTGACTTCCGTCTCAATGCAGCATTAGAGAGTCAAAAGGAGAGGCCTCCACCCATGATCTTGCAAGCAGTGTGTAAAAAGTTACCTTGCTAAACTGGCAGACGACGTGCTTGAGGATGTTGCTGGGAGCATCATAGAGCAGAGGCTCCAGTGCGGGCAGATGGGTGCACTTCTGCAGGATGCTCTTCAGTGCTTTCTTCGCCTGTGTGTGTGTGTGTGTGTGCGTGCATGTGTGTGGGTAGGTGTGGAAAGAGAGAGTGGGGGAGGAAGTAAAACTTAAAAATTTGCTGGAGCTGTTTTTCACAAGTTTCAGGAATTAAAAGGTGATTCCCCGATGGTTTCAATCGCATTTACAGCACTAAAATCAGCTGAAAGTATTCAGCAGTCACATTATCTAGTCACATTAAAAAAAAAAGGAGTGAGTCATCAATTTTGTCATAAAACGAGAAAAACAACTTGATTTTCATCTTTTTGTAAACTACTTCAATGACAACTCTCTCACTTTCAAGAAATGTGATGAAAATATAGGTCATACAAAAAAAAACTTATTGCAATTGCCATATGAATAAACAGGGCAAAATGTTTTCTTTTGTGTTTGCACCTTAACCTGCAGATCCTCTGAACTCTCTGTGTCCATGTAAAGAGCCAGGAGCTTGGGCAGCACGTTGACCGCTGCTACAGCACGGGCATGCTCAGGGGTGTGCCGACCGATCTGCCCCAGAGACCAGGATGTGGCAGCCTTGACGTGGTCCTCAGGCTCCTCTGACAGGCAGATGGCCAACTGGGGCACCCCCTGCCAGCACACGTACACACAAGAGACACACACACACACACACATAAAAAGAGAAGTAAGAAAGGGGCAACTACACACTTAATTCCTCAGCCACTCAAGTTTATAAAGTCGTGATAAACTACGAGTGTCACCAGAATACTGAGGCAAGGCTGTCACCAAAAAGCAACAGATAAGCAGTGGTACAAAAGTGGTCATCAGAAAGCACATGGGTAGACTGAGCTTTTGGCTTAAGTGATCAGAACTTAATTTATTCTGCATTCATTCATTCATAAATGGAATAATCTGAGGCTTTTTAAAAATAAAATGTCTCCACACCAACAGCTACCAAGAAGCTTGGTTAATACTGATGTTTTATAGCTAAAATGATCTAATCCAAACATCTTCTGTTTGTGTTTAGTGATGTTCCTGATGTATGACATTTGACTTGGGAGCAGGGCAATTTCATATAACTACACTTCCCCTCATTTTTGACTGAATCAAAAAGATATTTCCCTCAACCAAAAACTGTACTTTGTTTACATACAAACAGCAATATTTCCAGGATGAACTTACATATGTTCACAATTATTTGATTACGTTGTGGGTCTTTTTTGGCTCTAAACTAAAAAAAAGATGACCACAGACTTTGAATCAAGTTACATTTAATGTGTAATTTCTGCGTTTGTACAATCATGGAAAAGAGGGGATTACCATGTCTCCATAAACTGAAAATCATACCGAAAGCAACTACATGTAAGTGTTTAGCCAGATATATAGATAAACAACACATTAAGCAGAATTTTACAAAATAATTAGCTATTCTAGGGTAGCTTTAAAGGAGCTGAACCAAAATTGTTTTAAAATTTAAAAGTTTCACACAAAAATATCACTGTTGTGGGGATCAAATTGGCTCCTGGTGTAACAACTGCATCTGCCTGACAGTCGCATTAGTAAGCAGGAGCCCTGTCAGAGCGTATTCTACTAACCTTGGAAACGATGACAGCCATGGCGAGGTTCTCGGAGTGAGCTGCCACATATCCCAGCATCATAATGCCAGGCAGACGCATGGCCCCCTTGCAATCCCCGAGGTAATCGATGACAGCTGCTATGCCGCCGGAGTTCACGATCAACTGGGACAGCTGATTGGGAAACAACGGACCAGAGCCATGTGCACAACACACTCACAGACAAGGACAGCAGAGAAGGCGTAGGGGAAGAGAGACAGAGAAGGAGAGAGAGAGAGGAGTGTGTGTGTGTGTGTGTGTGTGTGTGTGTGTGTGTGTGTTTATGTATGTGTGTGTGTGTGTGTGTGTGTGTGTGTGTGTGTGTGTGTGTGTGTGTGTGTGTGTGTGTGTGTGTGTG
>JASCQY010000057.1:15446860-15473524 GCA_030264315.1 Sardinella tawilis | reverse complement strand
AGAGAAGGACTGGATGAATAGGAGAAAGGTTTGGCTCAGTTAATTAACTCGAGGGGAGATGGAAAATTAACATATTTGCAAAAATGGTGGAGTGTTGTTTTAAAAGTCTTTCATCTCTGAAGACTACTCAGTTACAGAATACCTATATACATAGTTCAGACACAGCGACCTAACAGGATTTACCTGTTTGGATCAACCTATTGGCTGTAGAGTATAAAAGGAGTTCAAAGTGAGTTTCTGTGCACAATTCACTTATTGTCAGCTGTCAATTCACTATTCAGTCTAGGTTGTATCAAATGCTCCTTTTCCTACCCAAGAGTATTTGGTGACCTCAAACAATATTATGGATTGATTCAGACCAGATTTCTCAATTCAACTCACACAACAATACAGGAGACTTCTGGGAAATTTTCTGGAGTCACATGGTTTTTCATACCTCCATTGTGCCGAGCGATGTAACCCAGTGCCCAGGCTGCAGCTTCTTTGACCCCTGGGTCAAACTCCTCCAGAGAGATGACAAGAGCCTCCAAAGCCCCACAATCCACCACAGCCTGGGCCAACTCCGGCGAGTGCCTGGCCACAGCGCGCAGGACGAAGGCGGCCGCCTTCTTGTAAAACCTCTGCGAACAAAGAGGGGAGACGCAAGAGAGATGGAGAGAGGCGTTTTCACACAGGGGGTGTACAGTATGCAAACTGATGACGGAGGGCTATAAAAAAAAAGGCTGTAGAAAGGCCAGAATTTGCCCTTCCAAATTGATGTAGGCATTGTGCCATTGAGACGGATTTGCAAGAGTGTGGCATAATTGGCAGTTGCAGAGTGAAAGAAAATAGCTAAACATGAAGTGGGGGATGGGTACTATGGCAAGAGAGAGGGAGAGAGGACAGTAGTAGGAATAAGAAAAAGTAAGTGAATGAGAGAAAAGAGAGGAAAAGAAATTCATTCACTAATTTCTCCCCCTTTCTCTACCCAGTTCAAAACGTCAAGCCACAGTTTTGACAAGAATGTCTGGTTAGCAGTGGCAAAGCTGTGCATGGGAAAATAAGCTGATGCAGAACAAAAGCATCTGAGTGACAAGCACCCCACTTCGGTTAAGGGGACTCTCAATCGCTAGAGTGTGTGAGAGACAAAACTTGAACAAAGCTTCCCTCAACAGGGACAAGGGCCAAGATATACTGCATCTGTGAATAACAGTGACATTTATTTTAGCTTAACCCAGATCAGGGCTAAAGAGGCTAAATCAGGGCTAAACTGTCACGAACACTCTCCAAGACATTGCTGTACAACTGAACACCAATATGAAACTTCAGTATTCCATTTTTTTAGCTCATATTACACCTGTGACCATTTAAAAAATGTCTATACAATCCATTTGCCCTCTAATAAAAGTAAAAGAAAAGATTCTGTTACATACTGTAAGAAGTCCAGTTCAGTTGAAAAGATTTGACACTGAACAGTACAAAAGCACCTCAATGTACTGAAACTGAACACCAGCCCTGGCAGGTTTGGACTGAGAAAAAGCCTTACATTCTGCTCAGCCAAGGAGTACACAAGCTGGGGGAGAATGTCTCCCTTCACGATTGCCTCAGCCAGGTCATCGTTGTAGTTGGCAAGCCTTCCAAGCGCAAGGGCTGCTGTCTGCTGAATAGTTGGGACTGCATCCAACAGAAGAGGCCTCAAAAGGGACATTACACCTAAGCCAAATGAAGTATGAACTTAACATGAGGAAGAAAAGGCAAACTCCAGAGTCTACCTGAACATGAATTCAACACCAGACTTACCTTAAGTAAAGGTTCTAGTCTGTTTATCAAATACACAGAAGCCAAACAAAGCTTTGTTTTCTTAGATATTAGTTAAATGAACATAAATTATATTAAACACACACACACACACACACACACACACACACACACAGTCTACCTTAAAAAAAAAAAAAAACAATGCCCTGAACTGAAATGAATGGCTACAATGACTGCGTTCATGACTGTAGCGATAAATGACTAAAGACCATAATAATAATAATAATAATAATAATATACATAAATAATATATTATTATTTTTTATTATTTTTTATATTTATATATATATAAACGTTTTCAAGGGCTGGACCAAGATTACAACAACAATGTATCGCGGCTTCACTGCAAATACCAGTCAAGCTTTCTGGGGTAGTGAATCAGCCCTACTCACCTGCATTTTGCAAAGTTTCAATGTTTTGTGGTCTTGTTGCAAGCTCCGCAACTGTCTGCACGAACTGCGTCCGCGACTTCTGGTACTGCTCAAAAACTGAGGAGGATAGATTAGTTTAACCATGAGGAATATGTTAAGGTATACCTGCTTTGTCTATTCTGGACATTCAACGTCAACTCCATCCAAGATATCGATAGGTAACTTACGTTGACGTTAGAAATAAATTCATGTTAGCCTTGCGTTAGTTGCCTGGATTGTCTTACCGTCAAGCAGTATTCACATAGCTTACCCTGCAAAACCTGCCGTTGGCTCATATTCGCAGAAACATTCGCCAAAATGAAAAAAAAAATCACTGATACAATAAGAAAATATAAATATGGTTCAAATGGGCAGATTCAAATGCCCTCTCGATGTTGTGGTGCTTCGTTTGGCTCTGGCGTTTTGGCGTTGCCTCGGTAACCAACCGGAAGTGCATTTTCCATTAGACTACCTTGTTTTTTGACACGCTTTCAAAAGACCACGACACAGCCATATACCAGACTTGATCTACGCACCACAGATATCAAACGGTTAGCTGCTATATGTGGTAGGTTTTCAAATGTTGTCGTGTATCATAGTGACTTAGCTTATTGATTGTCGTTGCTGATGATTCCGGTCGTAGACAGCTGTGCTGTGGTCAGTCATTTGCCGCTGTCAACTCGACTGACGTCAGGCAAGGCTTTCAGTAAGTTTATGACAGACGTTGTATGGTGTCATCGCCGTATTTTGTGATAAACCCATGCCCCGAATATTTCTTTATGATTTTTATTGATTTTCTAATGATTTTCATTGATTTTGTCTCGTACATCTCATTGTTTCACCAGACGCCATAGTTTGCAACATTGTTACATTCACTGATGGATTCCATCCGCTCGAGGTGATACATTTGTTAAATTTTGTTGCAACAAGAAGCCTTGTTCGAACACAAAGTTGCGCCAGGTAGAACACCTTGAGCATGCATTTTATAAGGGGCAGCACAGAATAAACTGTCAATGAGTAGGATATTCGGTAAACTAATGCCGCCGTCGGAACTCAGTGGATTGGCTATGTAAAGTGCAATGTACTATGATAAATTAAATCAAGAAGCCTAATATCTATATCAGGGTGTAAGTCTCCAGAATCTAGAAAAATGGCCTAATATTTGCTTCATTGGCAGATTAAACAGAGGGTTGCTAGCGCCGGTTGTTCAATTTAAAATGTTTTACTAAGTTTTAAAGTTTAGCGGTAGGCTATCTACGGTAAACAATGGTTTAAAAAGTAACACGGTCTCAAGCACTGTGTGTAGGCTACTGTACCTGGTGATAGATGTGAGTGTTAGACTATTTACTAGTTTATTGCCTGTCAAAGTTCAACTACGTATTTTTAAATCGGAGTTGCCTGTTTTTTTTATTTCATTAATTGTTGTAATTGTCCATTACTGTCGCTGACCTCGCTTGCTCTCTAAAAGGAGACCCGTTTATGTTGATTTTAAAAGAAAATGTATAGTGTTATGATCGTTGTTTAATGTTTTTGGAAAGGTTGTTTGCTGGACAACCAATTGAAGCTCGAAGTACCGCCACAACTTTTAGTCAGATCCGATGCTCTGATCACAAATCTCACATCAATAGACTTCCCGATATGGGGCCATATGAAAGCCCATATTAATGAGGGATGTAGCCGGTTGAAAGGTCAAACTCTTTGTGCCTTATGTAACCAAATAATGTCAGATCTTAGCCAATGCCAGCTTGAATGCGCCCTTATACTGTATGTTGCAGCTCAACATATTGAGACCATGCTCTGAAGACATGATGTGCAGCCCTCTATCACACTTCATGAGTAGGTGTTCATATTTGATAGGCTATGCTACTGTAAAAAACCGGTGCAGCTTGCCTAGATTATTATACATGCGCCATGTGCTTAGATAGCCTAACCTAACTATCAGATATTCTTTTTGTCAGAACAGCGTTTGCAATCGACGAGCAGGCTATCCTATTAGAAAAGCTGAAATCCGAAAGTGAAGTATTAAATGACCGAGATTAAAAGACCGATTTAAGCACTGCTATCTATAGCCGATCAGTGCCTTACTTGTATTTTTTAATGTCCCAGAGACATAAGATGATGTGTAAACCCAATACATTTTTGACAGTTTATGTAGGCTATCCACAATTTACAGGACATCTTTTTTTAACAAAGCAAAATGTGGGTCATTTGAAATTTTCCGTCCAATTTTTAAACGCGGCGTGCTCAGGATATGACAACAATTAACCTACATTGGCTATATTTGTCTCCCAAGCCCCACAAAGCAAGCAACTGTTTACATAACACGTTTCTGACATAAATCACTCAAATGATATGCATTCATGCGGTCTTCACTGCAAACAGTCAGTCGGGTGACTCAATTATGGGAGAGGTCGGATAGCCAGGCGGACAGTACGCTATGGGAAAATAAAGATGTGGGTCCCCTCATCAGATGGGTACTAAATCATGTAAGGCTTCAAATCCTACTGACGTTAATCTTGTGGGATTGCATGCACTTACAGCAATGCATTCTGAAAAGTTCCTAAAGCATTTTGCAGCTGCGCAGTGTCAATCATTAGGGTAACAAATACTAAATGGCATTCGTCATTGACAAGCGATGAGTGGCAAGTAAAGGGGGAAGGGATACGTAGTCAAAGCGTAAAATGTTTTATTTAGATGTTTTATACTGTGCAACAGTCACAATACAATGGTTGTCCATACAATTGACTGATACAAATATGTTGAACACTGAAGACATCAAAACAGCCAAATGGAGGATGATATCCGAGCTTCATACCGGCTTCCTCTGCTGCAAACTTCCCAAACTCTGAACATTAGATGTCAATGCTTATTAAATATGCATATAATATATACATGGTTGTAGAGGTTGACCTCTTTGAAACTTAACTTCTGTGTTTATATTTTACACTTGAGATATGCCATTCCGCTGAAGAACAGCAAATTATAGGTGAGTGTAACCCTTTTTATAGCCTAAAATCCCAGCCAGACAAAGGCTCTTTTCAACATCTTTCTGGGAGAGGCCCAAATCAGAACATCATTTTATCAATTTAAAAACATCAAGTATCACTTTAGTGGCACTTGACCGTTTTTAAAAAATGTAGGCTAAATAAATCTGGAATGTTTAAATAGGCAAACTAAACTCAAATGCAGCCTATTCTAAGTGTCTCATGCTTATTAAAAATGGACATTGAAATACGCACTCAATACAGGCAGGTAACATTTTGATTTCAGCTTTAGGAAAAAAAACAAGACCAAAAAGTAAAAATATATAAAAGGTTATTCTTCAGTCATTTATGTAAAGAAACAGTTCTCTCATACTTTCTGTTATGAGTACAGAGTTATTCCAACAATCTAATGAATGCTTGAGTGTAACCCATCATGGGCAAAGTCTTCATCTGCAAGCCAACATTGAAATAAAAAAATTCCAGCAACATTCCAGATGAAATGTCTTGCACTTACTACGTTCAACATACAAATTGTACATAGTCATATATAAACGACAACAATTGAGAATAAAAAGAACATCTACAATGGAACTACGGTGGTGTGATTAAGGACAAGGGACCTGGTGTTGGCAGGGCAAAGTTGATGTGTCAGGGAAGGGGGAGGAGGGCGCAGTTCATCTGTGCAATCATCCCGATGACGTGGAGGACCCGTTGAGTGAGCCTTTCCGCACTTTGTTTCCGAAGGAATACTGTCGACTGGGGGGACAGGATTGGGAAGAGCCATTGACACTGTTGGAGACGTGGGGGAAGGGAGCGTGTGTGGCCTGTGAGGATGGAGCAGGGGTGCTGGAACCCGTGTTGGCTGCGATTGGGTTAGGATTGGAGTTGGGGTTGGCACTGGGTTTGGGGCTTGGGAGAGGCGAGGAGGTTGAGGGTACACCGGCTGCTGGACTGCTGGCTTTGTCGCTGGCCGAGTCGCTCTCAGATCGAACAGTGTTGTTGTTGGGCCCCTCTTGAGGGTGACTGATCTTCATCTTCTTGCAGTTGGGTCGAACGCGATACTTCAATGGTAGAGGTCCATTCTGGAGGACAGTTGAGAAGTTGATGAGAAGTTTTCACATTTCAGGGTACGTTACAACATAGTAATAAACAGTTTACAAATGTCATTCATCCAAGGCTCTGAAATATCCTTATCCTTGGTCAACAAAATGGAAAACATAACTTCAGTTTCAATTGACTGTTTTTTGTCTTGAAAATAATTCTACACAATATGGCAATACAGGGCAAACTGCACGTAAACTTGTCTGTCGACTGGATATGATCCACCTGGTCATCAAGAAAAAAAAAACATTCTTCTTACCCTCCTCCAGGTATAGATGTAGGCAATGTCCATTAATGTGTAGTAATCTTTTAGTGGCTCATCTTCATACATTACTTCAACCTAGAGAAAAGTATAAAAAAGTACAAAAAAGCATTGAATGCTTTTAGCTTTTAGATCCAATAATCACAACGTAACTTTTTCTTCCTAGTCACTGAAAAATTTAACAGCTGCCAGAAAAAACAGAGCACAGGTACTTAAATTATTATTATTATTTTTACATATTAACACTTCCTCCCCCTTATCAAGGAGCTCATCACTCACCTGAAAAGTACATGGTATGTCCATCTTGCTTCTGAGAAACTTCCTCAGATGCATAACTGTCATTGCTGCTGGGCACTGCAAATACCTCTTATTATTTACCTGTGCAAAGAGCAATTTCCATTCATTACTAATACTCAATAAATTAGCAATTTGTCAAAACTTGTAAATCACTTTCTGGGATAGATCACAGAAAGACAGAATGCTGGCCTGAAAATTCAAATAGAAATACAAGCCTCCACATGTTTATATAAACATTTACAAAACAAATAACTGTTATTATCCAAGTATTTAGATAAAGGCTCATCATCTAATTGACATGACTGTTGTTCTGGATCTGTTCAAATTCATACCTCCTCTTTAGAGCTTTTATCCTCAACATCACTCTGTATTCTGGTCCTGCAACATTTATAAACATCAACATATAGTTACATTTTTATTTTTTTTAATCAGCATTTTAACTAAGCACAGTGAACAGAACTCTGCAGTCTCACCAGGGCAATATGAATATGGATTGTGGTTTCATCAATGTGACAGAAAAGCACCCCAACAGACAGAGCAATTGAAAAAGTAAAATCGAACACTGCCATTCCCACACACAGAAATGTGTAGTACAATGCACATGCAACGACACATACTTGGGATTGAAAAACTCGATAGAGAGACTAATGATCTCATCATCAGTGATTATTCTCTTGTCTTCATCTGAAACTTCTCCACGGTCTTCATTCGACCCATTGGTGGCTTTAAAGACAGGGAAGAAATTGAGCACAAGTGAGTTGCGTACTGTACTGTAAGAGGAGGGACTATGACTTTCCCTTCAGCAAGCCATCTGAAAGAAATGTGATCAGCATGAGGTCCAGCAGTGCTGTCCACTGTTTTTTGTTTTATTTTTCTAGTGACAGGTCATGTTTGTTGTGCATATTTTAATGATCTAGTGGGATTTACCATCTACTGAGGGATGTGCAGCATAGAAGTCTCTTCTTCGCTTCATTTCATCTGCAAAAGGAGCATAACAACAGTCTCAGATACACATGTAGTGCTCATATAGCACTCCTAAGAAATAGAGGTTGATGATCAAACTTACTTTTGAAGAGCCCAGGCACCAACTTGTACACAATGTCTTGAAGTGTTTTGTCAGACCTAGGTCAAATCAAAATTGCTTTGAATTATGGTTCCAAGGAATATCATGTTTATAACCGTTATTTGGCCATGTCTGGTTGCTTGAAAGCTGATTTTTTTTTGTTTTCATAAATGGGGTGTTCTACACCATACTGTAGGTTCTGAGACACACTGTTCTTAACAACCTACAAGGAACTATAGCTATCTGTGGGAGCTGTGAGTGTGCTTCACCTACCGAATATTCAGGAGAGGTTTTGTCTTGTGAACCTGGACATCACATATGGGGCAGTACTTGCTGGTTTCCAGGTAACGAACAATGCACATTTTACAGACTGCATACAATGAAAAAAGTATCAGTTTAACCAAATGTCACACAAGCACATGGCTGAAACTGAAAGAAGAACTGATCAATAGTTTACTTACATGAATGCAAGCATTCAATGATGGTTGTAGCATCAATGAAATATCCACCACAAAGCACACACATCAAATGAGGGTTAAGCTCTGTGATCTTGATTCTTGTTGTCCGATGCATATTTGCATAGCCTTACAAAACTGCCTACCTGAAAGAAAAAAATGGAAATGGCAGGGCTGGTAAAGAGTCAGATTTAATAAGCTGAAAAAAGTTCCAAGCCCTCAGTTCCACACATTTTAGTAGCCTACAGCTAAAGAGAGTTGCTTGTTAAGTTGTCAAAATGGCACACAACAAGGCATAATAGGTAGTCTACTTGGTCACAGCCTCCATTTGCCATGAGTGAGAAATTCCATGGTTATGGACAAGCTACATTTGTTGTTAACCAGTCTTATCGTTCTCCTGGTTAAACATTAGGTTAGGCTATACCACAATGGTTTATCATTCTACGTTCAATACAGGCCTGCATTGTATCTAAAGATTTACGCACTGATTGTAGCCTAATCTTTGTAATAACGCAGACATTGCGTGCACGGATATGCCGACGCACCGACAGAGTTGACAAGCCAACACAACGTTGAAAATGTTGAGTCACTTTAAGCATGTCTACCGCTCTGTCTATGTGTGAGGGCTACCTTTATTTCTTCTACGGAAAAAAGCGAGAAACACATGGAAATTCTTACCGTTTCTATAGCAACTTGGGTTGTAAGGTTTGGCGTGATGCCAAGGTCGGTAAATTAAGGCTCTCAAAAAAATATGCACGGCTACATGGGAAACCTGAAATGGTTATTTGATTATGCAACAGTCTTACATCGCCTAGATGGAAATTTAAATTACGTATTGGATTTGGGTTTGACAGAGTGGGAGAAGTTTAAAGGGCGCACAATGCATGGATTAAATTCCTAACCGCAAAGGTTCATCCTCAATCTGTTTCTCGCTCCTGGCCCTACTCTTCGAAGCCTCGTGTTTAAACACTGACAGCTATAAAATTCTATCCTCTTCACGTTATACCCATCAGACAGTTGGTCCTTGAAATGGGTCATATTAGTGGGGAAGACGCTAGTGATTCATGCATCTTTACTACATGATAGCATTGGCGGCTTCCATCGGGATGAAATGATGGCCGCGCAGGACATCGTTCAAAGGCCGCCAGAGTTCCACTACAGGAATAATAAACAACTCTCCATGTCACATTATAATACAACAACGATGCAGCAAATTTAAGGCGCCTCAGACCTTTAAGAAAATACACCAACATGCAGGCTATACATTATTTGCCTACCAATCGCTCTCACGGACTACAGGGACAGCTATGACAGCCTTACTTTTCGACCTCCAGTTAAATGTGGCATATCATTCCAGACGATTGGCAGGAGAAAGACCGGGTGTGGAATATCAAACTAGAAACCTAAGGTACGGCATTAGGTTATCGGTGCCAATCTTAAATCTATGTGACAGAGTACATTCATGGCATTTAACATCAACCATTCAATGTAGGCCACAAAGAGCGGTGTATTTATCAGCATGCCACAACATCATTGTGGAACCATGGCTGCTGACAGGAGCCAGAAAGTTTTTAAATCATTAGGCTACGTATATATGCACAAAGATTCTGTGTTGAGAATAAACATCTGAGATTGGTTGAGTTGACTTCCATGCTCACGTCAATCTAACACTACACGTGAACTACACAAATCAAGCATACAGCATCGCAAAACAAGCTTAGATTTTATGGAGGTAGTTGTCAATTACTTCACGCCATGGTCTCAGCATTAGTCTATGTCAAAAGTCAGCCAACATATTTCCCCTAACCCGGGTTGTCTGTGGCGCTTGAAACAAGGGTGTTCCATTATCCAAGAAGAGCAAACCGTTAATCAATGCCTCTTTCTTCACGGAATTTCTTGAACAGTACTAAACCAATGAAAATGTCATTATGCAAACAACTTAGAAGTCAGTCAATTCTTCAGCTCTTAAACGTGCAAAAACACAACGACGTATAAAGCCCATGGCAAAGACATATGCACCATAATTTACAGCATAATGGCTTACTAACACATAAAGTAGCTTTGTCTACAGACTCTCTACCAGAACCACAACGGCGACCTTGATCCCAGAAAAACTCAACTGTCATTCACTTTTGCTAAGCGCAACCACACTCTGGTGAGATACTGTAAATTTGCAGAAAGAAAGACACATGCATGTCTAGACTAATAAATCCCAGAAGACGTTTCTGTACAATCTGAGGAAAATTGCATGCTTTTTACGCACACTAGAGGAGCAGCAGAGTCTCAACACATGCGACGGTAAACATCATAATTCTGTTTTTAAACCATTAACAGCATGATGAAAGTATGACCCCGTGAATCTTTTATATGGAGTGTAGGCTATGTGTTTACCAGGATTGTATTAATTCCCTATCATCAGTCATGTAAAAAGTTTAGGCTGCCTTGTTTGAAACGTGAAGATGTCTGTGTGGTCAACACAAGGTCGACAGGGGATGAACTTAAGTTAATAAAATAATCTCAAGCAGACATCTGTCAAAGGCAATGACGTCCAACACTTTAAAAGACCTTAAAGATCGTATTTCTATAAAATGGAGCAAAAGGGCAATACTTCATTGAGTAGGATAACGTTCAGAAGGTTGGTACCTCGAACATCTGACCAGTCTCGATCATAATTTGCTGGAAGCTCTAGGTTCCATCAATAACTTTAGTACAACAACAAACACCAAACTCCATGCACCAAGAAAAAAAAGAATGCACAGATGCAAAACAAGGATTTTCTATTATCTTTATGCTTCGATATTAGGGTATGCGCGAGAACAGAACAAACATTTCAAACGGCACTGATATGAACACTATAGGTGCGCGATCGCCAGACAGAGCCTCGCATCCAGCACACGTAGCAGTCTAATGTATATAGAATGGCATAATATGAACGCATAAAAACAGAAAATCTTCGTTGGTAAGAGGACATAACGAATAATACATACCAGTTAGCTGTGGTGTGGGTCGTGAAAACTGAAGGTGTTCAGACAATGAAAGTTAGAAGTCGATCAGTAGAAAATGAATGCGAGCCAAGCGGCCATCTTGAAAAGAGCTGCAGACGCTGTCAATTGCAATAAGGGTAAGCTAGACCGGAGCTCATTTTCGTACAGAAAACCCCTCTCTTTTCACCCAGTCTGCACTTGTGGGTGGCGGATGGTTTAGAGAAGCGTATGATTATGTCCTTTCTTTGCCCGAATGAGCATGGAAGATTACGTTCCGTGTGAGCTTCGGTCTGAAATTGGCCGTTTGAAAAATGCTGCGCTGATGGCTCAGTGGAAACTGACACCGTCCCCAAAATGGCTTGTAGTTCGACCGCCCCGCGCGTCACGTGGTCTTTTCCTTAAGGGTGGCCTGGGAATATGTGTCGGTGTAATAGTGAGTATGTGTATATTTTTTATCTTTTTACAGTCAACATTTAAATCTGACACTTTACGCTAGATGGAAAATGACGCTAGTAATATCTCGGCGCTATAACAATTACGCAATCAAGCATATTTTTTTCCATACAAAAAACTTCACAAATTTTTTGAGGAGATGAATACTTGTTGGATCCAAGCTTATGTCAAAGTTTATGATAATTGCATTAATTAGATTAGCAAAATCTAGTATAAGGCTGAAGTACAATCCTATTTCAGTGACCATAAACAGATGTCTATGGCATGCGTAAGCGATGCCGCTGTACGCTACGTCAGTGCACAGCTGAGCGTATGATATCGACTGGTTTGCTCTTTGCCCTTTATGATCAAGACCTTTACCCACGAGAGCTTAGATTGCTCAGTTACTAGAGGTATTTCACTGAGATGTCTTACAAGACATCTAGTGCAGTATGGCTTAGTATAATGCACAAAGTTTAGCACAGCCTAAAACTGAAGGCTACGGACATCCGAGTGCTTCGCTCGTCCACGCAAGGACATGCCATCGATCGAAGTCAGTGTACGTATATGACAGATATAGAAACCGTGCATATTAATATTTTTTTAATAAAATGAAAACTGTCAACAACATCCTACAGTCTTATGTGAAGTTTACCAGGCAAGCAAATGAATAGGCCTAGGCCTATAACCTCGGTTATTGATTTCATATTGCTGAAATAGACAGAAATGCCAATGAACGTTCAAGAAAAGATTTAATAGCAAAATATGCAAAAGATGGTTTTAAAAACAATGAGTATTTATTAATCAACATGTATTGACCAAGACAATGTTAATGCATCTGTGCATCCATTCTTTCTTGTGTAGAAAAAAGGCATGGAAAACATTTCTTTTAAATACTAAATTTCTTAAGACTCTCCAGACAACATGTTGAGTTCATGCCTGTGTCGCCTTTTCCAAACTTTTTGCAGCGTCCTTCATCTTCCCCACCAAATCCTATAATGACATACAACAGTTCATATTGCAGGTGACCACACTCAACACAGACTAGCGATTTCGGACAGGTCATCCTGTAAAAGCGACTTCAGTCACATCTGATAAGAGGATAATGGCAGTGTGATGTTGAGCAACAAAATAGTCAAGCAGTGTTATCTGGAGGTAAGGCGTTCGCTACGTTTGATCGACCCTTGAGTCACCAGAGAGATGTTGTCAATAAATCGTTTCACTTTAAACCATAGTTTTAAGGTCCGCAATAAATTTGGACTACTAGTAGGCTACATGGAGGCCAATCTGCAAGAATAAGCGACATGGTACAAATTGACGGTAGGCTACAACAGCCTAAACAAATCAAAATGAAGCACATAAACAACACGTCGTGGTGACACTGATAACATCTGTGTTTCTTGCACGTATCAAATTAGACAAGTTTTATACCATTAAAAAATGTACAACTTCCTTGCATAAACAGTTTTCTCTGTGGTTAGGCTACTTGGGTTACGTGACCTTGTCAGATTGCAGAGGACATATGGACAACAAACAGTACAATGATTAACAATGTTCATAAATCAATTTATGTGAAATAAATCAGTCAAGTTCCAAAGCCTTAAATGTCCAAAGCTTTGCCTATGAAACATTTCGTTTAGAACACGCTGATTTTATAGTAATAAGGCCTATCCGAGAAATACCTGAAGTTGTTCCATTGTGCAATTCAAATTCACTTCTTTCGAGGATCCTCCTTTGTCACCATTCTATTAAAAAAATGAAACACCACTTAGTAAAGGAGTATATCTTGCGAAGGAAAGTCTATTTCTTGACAATCCTGTTTCATACCTCCACGTGAAAGGTGATCAAATAGGACGGCTGGTTGACCTTGTGAACATGACTGTTCTGAAATACGGGGCACATTAATTTGTTTAAAATTTTAGTGTATGCAATAGTATTTGCTAAAAGAGGTCAGTTAATAAAGTCTCAAATGGGCTATACCTTGATACAGTAGTCTAGTCGCCATAACACATCAGTTATGTGAGGTGGACTTCCCCCGATACTGTAAAAGACGTCAATTAAAACCTGCAATTTCAATTGTTGACTGGGGAAAAATCAATAGCTTAGGCCTACACATCATTGTGTACCAATGTGGAATCACTTTGAGAGTCTTCTTTCCATGGACGTGTGTAGCCTATAACACTGGAATAACACTAAAGCAGGAAATCAGAGTAGGCCTAACGGTACCATTTAAAGCCATGCCCGTTACGCACGTTTGTGATCTCAGGCATAGCAACAAAAAACAGGCTACTTGTAATAATGTTATTATCACAGTGCATAATCAAGAAGTTGAGACAAGTTGTTTTGTTTGTTAGTAAACTCCTGTAAAATGTAAAATTGCACTACAAACATTAGATTATTTTTTAGCCATACTTTAGATGTCGGAAAAACTTAGACCAGGCTCGGAATGACATCTGCTTGTCAGTGTGAAAACAATGCAACTTGCCTCTCCAAAAGGTTTTCCAGACTCCTTTTATGGTGCTGTGATGATAATAAAAACATGTCAGGAAAACATTTTCCCAAGGGACATACTGATAATTATTAGTCAGGAAAGTAGTCTAATATATACTTCAAGACAATCAGTCACCTGGTAGGAACTGTAAAACACGTCTATCCTCTCGGCATCAAATGAGACATCCTCAAGGCATGAGCTGCATGAGTTACACAAAGCACAATATTCAACTCTCTGTCCTTCACTGAACACATATCAGGATCACAAAACGCAATAACCTAACTGCCTACCTTATTGTGGATTTGTCAGCATTCTGCTTCACACATTCAAGAATAAAAGTTGTGGTGGCAATATGGCAATACTTCAGTATACTTTGATCGATGCGTTTCAGTTGTGGGTGATCTGCAAGGAGCAAAATGACATAATCTCATGCATCTTCTTTTCATGTCTGCTTAGTCTAACGTTAGTTTGTTTAGAAGTAGCCTAACGTTAACCTTACATAGCCCTCGATAGCCAAACAAGTAGAGTGAAACGAACGAAGCCAGATGTGTAACAAGAAAGAAGTGACAGCCTAGCGTTACAACCTCTGGTTGTAGCAGCAGCCACTAGGCTACAGACAAGCAGCTGCGCATCATTCTTACTATTGGTTTATAAATACGAACGCGAATATCTTAAAGCACTGCTATGTGTTTTGTTCAGTAGCCTATTAAGCATCGTTTATCCATCAAGTGCCCTTCTGTGATAGCCATGAAGGGGAGAAATGAGTAAGCTAGCACATACAGTTAGCATTTATGCTAGAACATCAGTAACCTAACCTCGATGGCAGCCTACACAGCCGCCTTTGACGTCATGATACATTTAATGCAACATTTTCACCATGCAGAGCACTAGGTACCCGCAACATTGTAACAACAACAGACGCTGGTTAAAATAGTCTCAATAGCGTTTTCACACCCCCAACTCTCAGTATGTCAAGTATGCACCGGAAGTTCCAAGACAAAGAGCTTTGGTTAGCGCTCTTACCCAAACCAGACTCGGACTGGGAGACCAGGCTCCCGAAGGCCACCTCCGTAAATGCAGTGAAGGTTTTCAGGTCAAAATTCACCGAATCTGCAAGGTTTTGCAGACCGTTTTGCACGGACTCGGACAACTCCATTTTGTGCCAGTAACTCGCCACAGCGAGTCACGTGATTTGATCAGCTGACTCTATGAATGGAATTTATTAAATTTTATTTTACAATCTTGTTCTCTTCGCAGCTGGGGTAGCCTACCCCCTGTATCTAGATTAGTAGCAAAGGCTAAAAGAAGCGTAGGCTTATATGTCCTACTCTCTGAACACGGCTTAGCGTTAGTTGATTTTCAAGATAAGATGCAAGTTTGGGAAGGCGACTGGTGGAAGCCTAATCTATTGAAAGACAAGCTGGCAGTCTGTATCTATTCCCCTGTTACAGCGGTCACGAATTAGTTTAAATGGTTTGGCTACGGTAGCCTACGCTGCCATATCCATAATAGGCTCTTGGTTAACATCTTCCCCATTGCATGAGGGAGAGCGAGCTTTCCCTAAGCTGACCGAGATATAGGAATGTGCGCTGGATTCTTTGTGATTCTTTGTGATATTTCTCTGTTACTAAGTATATCGTAGGTTATAGATTAAGTAGGCCTAATGGTATTTAAACGAAACACTTCGAAAATAGAGCTGAAATCCCTCAGGGTCCATTAAAGTAGTCTGTGTTTGTGCAAGTCCATACGACCTTAAAATCTTTCCTGGTTGCTTGCTTGCAGTGCCTATTCTGAGCTTTGACCCGAGACAGACTTGAGAAACAGACAGCCTGACCCTTCTAACGCATAACCTTTAATGTAGCCAACATTGTAACAACATACAACATCCAAATAACTTATAACTTTCCCTTGAACCTCGTTTTAAATGGCAGGCTAAAATCGTGCGCATCTGAACGGAGGGGGTTTGACACGCTCTCAAAGTGGTTCCGATGCCGATAACACTATCCGACTTTAGCTGCGGCAATGCAACTGCTGCCCACTAAATAATTTACCAAAACGATTTATCAATAGCCTTGTGATATTGGCCCATTGTGTGTATGAATAGTCAATATCTGACCTATATGGAAAATGGTTTGTCCGATGTTCAAATAGGCTAGGTTCAGGCTGATCGTTCATAAATAGTCTGTACCGATACATGCAGTAGCGTATAAAAGGGTGTAACCTCACTGATTTCAATGACATTAAATTCATAATAAATTCAACAAGCTGTCATGACGATTTAAACATTTTTATATTAATTTTCGTCAATGCAGTTGTTTGAATTTGGCTATTAAACATTAAACATCATATCCATTTCATGTGAGGATCATTCCTCACAGACTAAAAGATTTTTCCCTTACATGTTTCTTCCAAAGTCATTAATTAGTGAGCCGTTGTCTTTTATTTATTACATAAGCTTGTCAATTTATATACATGTATGTGCGTGTTTGCTGTGCGTATCGCTGTCATAAGTTTACCTAAACTTTGTTCCTTGGTTCAGCTCTGAGATCTCATTCCTATACTGTCGAATAATTTGTTGTGCCAAGTGTCGTCCTTGGTGGAAAGGCTGGAAGACTAACTGGAGGCTGAACAGAATAAAATGTTTAGGCTACCAAGACAGTCAACTGCAGATTTTACAGAACACATAGGCTATTTGTAGTCATTTTATTCTCAAAATATTTTAGTTTCACTGGATCTTTTTTATTACAATATCCAAAATTATTTGAAATTCAAAAAGATCAGAGTGTATGAATTTTTTTTTAGCCTGTGCCTCATTGTCTTTTCTTTCATTGCGTGTTAACCTGCGTTGTCCGTACAGGTCAAGGGATGGAAACATTTTAAATAGCCTACATTTGGAATACCATATTTTATGTAGAACATTGAAGTCTTGTATTAGTTTATACAAGATATATAACTTTTTTCGTCTATATTGGAATGAGTTTAGTTTATGGTGTGACTTGGCAATTTGACAGGCCATAAAAGAAAATCGTGTCCTAATCCTAAATTAATTTAGTCACTTCATTTCAACCATTGTCAATCAGTTTAATTTGGAAAGGCTATAGTCAGGCTCTTGAGAGAAGATGTGGTACGAAACAAGTCTTGGGAAAACATCTGTAAGGCTTTCATGCATACACTTACAGATCATTTATTTGTTTAGCTCAGGTGAGAAATTTTCACAGATTATAGAATTCTGTTGCAGTCACCTCCTATTCGTCAGCGGCCATCTTGGGTTATGGTGCAGCGCTTTTCCTCAACAAAATGGAAGGGACTTTTCTATTTTACGTCATCCAGGGTTTATCACAGAGTTGTAACTCAGAAATATCATTTAGCAAACAGATTTAACTGATCTTTGGCAGCTAAATTGTCATACGTAATGGGCCCCAAAGGTCGCGCTCTGTGCACTTGGCAATCTTGGCAAATAGCCTAAGCCTAGGCCATGCGCACTTGCGTCAAATTGCCCGCAAATAAAACATCTGATTCGATGATGCACAAACTTTACTGATGACTTTGATAGATGCTGAACAAGTTTCTGTTATATAGCCTATTCCTCAACCAAAAGTTCTGGATTAACTCAGTTGTCTACTTACCCTATATTAAATATGTAGGAAAATAAAGCAATGCTTTATTGAAGTAAAACTATTCGTCAGAATTAGGTTATAAACAGAACCAGTATACCATGGGTCACTCTGAAGAAATTAAGATCGCAACGTGTTTGGCAACACGTACTTTTTTTCAACCAGGCCTTATGACCTTTGAAACGCAAGTCTTGATATTGTTCTATCCTATTTATTTCGTTCTAATTCAAAACATATTGGTAGGCCTGTGTTATAAACTAGTAGAGAGGGAACTGGTTAAAAGCAGCTGCATGTTAGCCTACTCTAAAATGAAAGGTTTTCTCTATCATGAACTTGCAGAATTAAGGGGGAAAAGTCGAGAAGCCCTTGATTGATTTTGGGACATTCTTGTGATTAACCATGGGATGCTCCCACATATGTCATTGCGGAGAGGGAACGTAGGCTGTAATTTGTTTCCCAATCTTGTACTTATGATTTGGTCACGTTCATTAAGGCGATATGAAAGTAGTCACAAGGCAAAAGACGGGATTAAACATGATACAGATCTATAGCAATACAACCCTTTCCTGTGTTGAGAGAACACATGCAAGAATGCTGCTCTTGCCATGTTTTTCAGTTACCACCGTATTCATTCTGTGGTAATTGAACAATGTCTCAAATAAACAGAGACTAAAAAATAGGGGCTACAGATGTTCTTCAACTGTATACCAGAAGGCCGAGATAATCTTGTGGTCACATAATGCAAAGAAAACCCTTAACAGGCTTTAAGCTTTATATGCAAGACTATCAAAACTTTGTGTTTGTGTTGCTTAAATGCACTGCTGACACTTAGATTGGTTTTCAGTGTGACTGATATGAAATATCTGAATACCCAAATAAACTCATAATGAATATTACCAGGCATATAGCCTAGCGACAATTGGTAGGCCTATTTCCAATGCTTTGCTTCTATACTAATCTACTTGGGATAGTCTACTACAAATAACCTACACTTGTATGTAAATGATTAACCTACTAAGCAATTTTCTAAAAAAAAAAAAAAAAGCACTTTTTAAAAAATATAAATTTCGAATAAAAAATGGTCATTTTTTCATGGGCTGCCATCCCAGTACACGTTTTATATATAAGATGTGGTTATAATACACATATTGCTCGCAACTACTGTATATTAGTGATAACTGAATTTTCACTATTTTAAATCAAGGTCGTCCCGGAGTCTAACGTTTGAATATTGCCATCTAAGGCTGGCATGGCCAACACCCTACTGTTTCAATCAAGCAGAGAGCAGTGTGGGGCACCACATGGGGAACAGATGAAAAAGCGTGCACGTCTCCTTTAAGACTGGAGAAAGTCGAAAACATGTTCACAGAGATACAAGGGAAATCCAGTATCGACAGGGTTGCAGATGTAATCAAGGGGTATGGAGTCGCTGTAACTCCTTTGCGTAGGCTAAATGTTTAGACTCCCCATCTACGCGAAAGCATACAACGTCGCCATTATAGACCACAATTCAGTGTGAGGAAGCTTCTTATCTACGTGTGGCAGAAGTAGAGGTTGATCTTTCAAAACACAAGCTGGCCAAGTCGCACAACTTAATGCGAAGCCAGGTGATGTTAGAAAGAAACATTAGAAAGTGATGTCGCACGATTCTAAAGCCTAAATGCTTGGCACCTCGATTTTTCTTTTTCATTTAATCATACTACAGTTTGTTCATTCGTGATCATGGAATCAAGGCTACTTGGTAATATTTTGGACCAACTCTTGCGTCGAAGCATGTAGCCTACTAAAGTAAACAATTAGAGATACCCTTTGATTTGCTACAGCTTACCAAATTTATGTCAAACCACCCCGCAGAACACAAACACGGACGGACGCACGCACGCAGGCACGCACGCACACACACACACACACAGTTTCACGCTCCGATAGAACTGAATACTCATCAGGCTAGTCTACAAAACGTTTTCATGAAACTGAACATTAAAGACGCGTGTAGGAAACACAACACACAGACGGCTTTTTACTTTCATTCCAACTGCTGATTTTACTCGAGTCAACATCGCAACAAATACTGAACCATTAGGCTATATCAGTGGTGTCACTGACATATGGTGATGCTTTATATGTCATGCGTTCACCAAATAATCTGAATGTAACTGAGCTGCAAGTCATTTAGGCTAATTGTAGGCTCGAATAAGCCTTACCACGGCGCATTCATTCAGTTATATTTTGACCTTCACAACCAAATAGGTAGCACATTAACGGACGCAACGGGAGGTAACCTCTCCCGCTCCTCCTCTCTGATATGGGTGATTGTCGAGCCCCCTCTGTTTTATGGGACTCTTTGTTGGTTCATCCTAAGAGTGCTCAAGTTTATTAGAAAAGGTTGAAATCACCTCCCTATTCCTCCTACCATGTCGAGCCTACCATGTATTTTACCCCGCCCCTGCATCAGCACAGGCCTGCTCCCTATAGTCTTTATAGTGTTATAGCGTCAACTGTTTATTTTATCAACAAGAAAACAAATGGGCAGAAAGTGGGCCTACAGTATAGCAACAGCTAAAGACAACCGCTCTCTTGGTAAAACCCAATACCAAAATGCCAAAAGGATTAAAAACTTCATCAAAGACGAATGAATGAATTGTGCAATTAATAAAAAGGTTCTGGTTGGTGTTGACAGTTAAGTCGAGGACATGTTTGTTGAGTAGCCTAGCTGAGTACGCCTCCTTAATAAATGATTAATTTATTAATATACTCTCCAAATAGGCTTGATCTCTATATTTTTAGAAAAGGTAAGACTGCGTATTATAATAACAATAGGCTAGACAGCGCTGCTTGCAATATTTTGTCTGTCTGTGTAGTTTGTAGTCTATCCATTGCCTGCACACGGCGGACTGGCATAACCTATAAAATAAAGACGGATTCTGCCCCCTATAGGACCTTATGGCAAATACGCTATCTAAAGTTTTTTATGATTCTTTCCGAACCAAATACAACGCTTGTTCAGAACTTGTTTTTATTTCAACTTTATTTGCTATTAGCCTAACTTGAAGTCAAACACCTTGAATCTCGAATACTGACCTGTTTGAAAGTCTAAGACTGTGAAGTCCTACATAATATCCATTGACACCTCTACCAGGACTCGTGTTTTCGGTTTGGTTTATTTGTTGATTTTATGTAATTTGGATAGCTTACGCAGAGCAAACGGCCTATTTTAATGCGTAGGGTTTTGGTGTAGGACACGTTTCCAACAAGGGAATCCGGATCACGGCTTTGATTCTGCACCAGCGCTCAGTGCGTGATCCGAACTATGGGCTTTGGCTTTTGGTGTAGGCACGGTCTGCGGTCTCCGAGTGCCTTTAAGCGCCTTGAGAATTTGTAAAAATGCAGATTTAAACATTACATAGACATTTAGTAACAGAGGGCTTCAGTTTGCTATGATAAAAAGATCAGTAGGCATAGGCCTATTTGTCCTCAGTTCCTCTTGTTTCCTTAAAGAACTCCATAAAGGAGTGGTGCATGTGTAATGCCAGGACTTTGCCTGCTACCTTAGGGTTTCCACTGATAGTTAGTTGAAACTTTATTGACAAAGTTGACAAATTACTACATTGCACATATTTCTCTCTTCACCTCATGGTGACATATACGATCCCGAGAACATGGATAACCTGGCATCAGACACAGAGTCAGTTGACTGTGTCAAGAATTTGAACGTTAGAGTTGTGTCTGATCATGTTGTATGAGTAGGAAATTTTGTAATGTTTTATTTATGGTTCACAGCTTTCTATGTATTTCACATTTCATTGGTATCCATGCGTAATGTAAGTGATATACGGCCATACGCCCGTCCGTCGTGGACGCGTCGGGGGGCACGTCCACGGCCGCTTGAGGGCACTGGTGTGGAGGGAGTGGGCCTGGAAGCAGAGCGGGAGCAGCCTTTCATTGAGGTTACGCTGGATTTAAAGAATTCCGTTTACTGATAAAGAATATGGTCCATTTCCACACTGACGAGAATGTGAACCTTCTCCTGCTTGATCGCAATTTAGTGGTATAACTGAGTTCAGGTTAATAGGCCTATAGTTGAGATGTAGGTAGACTCACATTGTTTAATCCAGTTCTGCCCGGGAATCGCCAGTGGCTCCAATCAGCAGTCGTGGGCTTAATCTCATCATTCAGAATAATTGTAGCCTACAATAGTCTACAGAGTAGAAACGCCTACATGTGAGGTAACTAAACAGAATACTTTTTTTGGCCCAAGCCATATTGGCAGTAGGCTACATCTCCTTTATTTTTATGTATCACAAAGAAGGCGTAATATGTTGCCTCGGTGCTTGATGTAGCCTACCTTCTAGTCTACAATTCAACTCTGTACATCAAACTTCAAACTACATTAGACTTTTTCTGCCAGCAGAGTCAACATTTTATGAATGCGATTTTTTAAAAGAATTTAGAATACATGTGGAGGTGCTTTTGTGTTCATTTAGACTACATAAATTGAACAACTTAAGCATTGTTATGTGTAGCATGCTGAAATTGTGTTCAATTAGTCTCTACAACCCTATTTATTTTTTCAATCGTACATGTGCTGTTATTGTCTTGCAAATTTAGAGTTCCGTCTGGTTGTTTTTGCTTGAGGCCTAAGCCTGCTCTTCAGCGTTTGCCTATTGCCGATTAGAGGACCTTCGACCAAGGTTTTCCCCTCCGACTAGTGGGGAATAGCAGACTGTGCTGCCGCCCACGTCCCAAGTGACTTTCGACGACGAGCCACCGATGTTTATACAAGAGTATTGACGGCTAAAATTATCCCCTTTTCACATTATTTTCTACATTTCATTCACTTGATTGTGACTAGAATTTTGAATTTTACAAGCAAATTTTGAACGATCGCGAAAGTAAATAGGCTGACTTCCTTTTCCCATGAGCGCCCAATGCCGTTCGCTTTTCTCAGCGAAATCTCTGGTGGACTGTGAATAATTCGTGTTTCCAAATAAAGCATGTAGGCTTACTGAAAAAATAGCACGCTGCTTCAGTCAAGCTTCGAGCATAGATCGGCTGATCAGCTCGTTTCACTACGAAGGAATATTTAATCCAAATGGAGCATGGCAAACGGAACGTTTCATCAGACCTGGCGAAATCATAGAAGCCATTTTGTTATCGCGTAGGCTACTTCAACCAGCATGATCAGCTCTGCAAATAATAAACATCAGAAAATACATTTTGCCCCCTGTTTCCCTAAAACTGTCAAATTTGACTTCAGTTGTGAGAGATATTGATCACGTGGAACATAAGGTAGTTAAAATGTCAACAGATTTATTTAGACATTAATTAAAGGATCATTAGGGTATGATTACTGATATTTAGACTATGATTTTAAGTTGTTGATACTGAAACCACCTATCACACTGCTTATGAATTACTGAGAGATAGTGGAAAAGGCCATGCAAAATGTGTTTTCTTGTTTCATGATTTGTTTATTATTTGTTGTGTGTTAAGGCTACCTGTCTCACTGCCTGACCAAACTATCCTGATCAGAATACTGTAAAAAGCATAAGCTTACTTTAAGGCTTACTACACCAAAATATTTATTTTCTTTCTTAGTAGAGCAAGAAAGGTGTGATTTTGTTTTATCTGAGTGTAATAATACCAGGGCAACTCTTTGTCTTCGTTTGACAGATTATTTTAGATTTAGGACCACAACACTTTTCATGGTCTTAAAGCATCTGCAGACCAAATTCAACATCCGTTGATAGGATCAACAGTGTAGTTGCCAAGTCGTTTAGGACTCTGCTGGTGCTCTTTGTAGCGGTGTGTGCTACTTAAGCTCCAGTGTCAGGCCAGGCTGTCGGGGATATTGTGCTGCTCTTGTCACATATACTTTTAAAAGTATTCTCAGTGTGAGCCATAACAGCCTTCCCTCAGGGCAATAGCACTCAACGTTTGAGCGTTTCAACATTGCATCCATTTGGCTCGCGTGAATAGGATGATTGGGTATTGTTTTCTCTCAGGTATACACGGTTATAATTTTGCATCTGGTCACCTTTTTTTTCTTTTCTTTTTTCTTTTTTTTTTTTTTTTTTTTGCACAGCAGAGATAAGAGAAGGGTGGCCTGGGCCCAGAGCTGCACAAGGAGGAGAGGTTATTTAACACCCACTTTGTCTGGAGGTGCCACATGTCATGCCATGTTCCTCAGCTCTGCCTAATTGCACTGTGAGACCTATCACCCAGAAATCTCTTGTGCTATCAAGGCTGCCCCTCTATATGGAATGAATACCCACAGGCAAACATTATAATTATACTAGTTTTCTGCGGCATTGCCTATATGGAACTGCCATGGGATGGTTTAATTAATATGGGCTATACATTCTTGGGTGGGAAAAATTAAATTAATCATTTCAATCCATTACTCATCCTCATTTGCAATACTTTATCTTAGAATATATAATGTCAAAGTCTAATTGAAATTCAAACATTAGCAATTTGTCTGTGGTCTGAAGCACCCTTCCACCCCCAACCCCTTCCTCCTCATACTTGTAGCAGTAGAATGTGAGAAAATGGATCAACAAAGTGGGAAATGATCACCATGAGCACATCACACATGGAATGGATGAGAGACCCACAACTTCTAAGAGAGCAGCTAGACTATGCACTGCCTAAGGGACCAAGTTATTCTTGTTGATCCACAACAAGAGGGTGGCTGTTTCAGCAGTAACCTTCCTCTCTCTCACACACACACACAGATACACACACATACACAGACATACACACACACAGATACAGACACACACACATGCATGCATCCTTGCTGGCCACCAGCGGGAGAACCCTAACCCAAAGCAAACTTTTTTTCCTCTCAGGCCGGGAATAGGAGGATGGACAGGAGAGACACGGGGCTCTCAGGTTGCCGCTGCTCAGGGTCTAAGCTGAGCCGAGGGATCGACTTTCATATGTGTGCTTAAAGAGGGAACGCTGATTCTTTGTCGCGTCCCCCTACCACACACACACACACACACACAAGCCAGAATACTCAGTTCCGTGCTTTTTATCTTCAACAAGGAAAAAAAGGATACATCTGGCATGGTGTGTGTTGAGCAGAGAATATGTTTTAGCTCCTTTTTCATGACGTGAATTGCCATTAAAAAATGCAAATAAATATATTTTTACCCAGCAAGCATTTTAAATATATTTGTATAAATTGTAGTATATAAATTTGATAATATTTTCATTAAAATATATATTAAATTTTATTTATGACCACCCAATGTTTTAAATAAAAACTTGGAATACTGAAACATTACTTGGTACTTCTCACAACTGCAAGCAGGTACAGTAATTCCCTAATTTTGGAATATTAGGAGATTGGAAATATTAGAACCGGGGAAAATTATTTACACAGAAAAATACTTAAAATGTTTAAAGGGTTGTTTAAGTCTAAAATAACATCAGCAACATGACATTTACAACATGTTGCACAGAGAACAGACATTGTGTCATTTTTTTTTTTTTGGTCTCCTCATTCTCTATTCGCATACTCCCCTGAAAGGACAGTCCTCCTCAAGAGGACCACACAGGCACAGGCCAAGAAGAGTGTCGCCTTGATTGACATGCCACACTTTGTCTTTAGTGTACGCTTTACGGCTGTGGAGGGTGGGGAGGGGAGTGGAGCACTGCTACCAGACACGTCCCTTAACTACTTTTATTAACTGCAAAAGACAACACAAGCATGCACGCCTATGTAAGAAGTGAGTTCCCAACCAAACCATGGACTCTATAGTTCTAAATAATGAGCTTTTTCCTATAGCCCAGCTTTGAGCAGTACAAACTCACACAATAATGCAACTTGATCCATGGTAAAGCTGTACATGATATTTCTCCAAATAAAAATGCTTAGTTAAAAGACTGAGGTTATAAAGGATGTTGAGTTGGCTACACAGACTCTACCAGTTTGTTTTTTAACTTAAAAATATAATATAGATATTATGCTGTATGTATGTTAGCCACTTACTGAACTAGACGTTTGATTTACCATATTATATATATTTCTACCTGTGTCATGCCATTCCTCTGATACAGGCTGATCCACTGTGACTTAGTTAAGAAAAAGGATTTTGGTAAACATTGTAAGGACTCATGTGTGAGCGACATGAGGTTTTAGGTAAAGGGCCTTTGTACTGGGTAGCCTCACCATAGCAAATATAAACTATGTAGATATACTAGTCACCTAGCGTACCTAGCCTATAACAGGCATACCCAAATATACTACACAGAGTGCTTTAGACTCTTTGTCTTTGCATGTTTGGATGAAAATAGCCAATTTGATGTTTTCCACAGGAAAGACAGAAACACAAAGAAAGAAACACAGCAGAAATGTATTATTACTCATTTTCTATCTCGTTAATTGTTGTTACTATGCTTTATGCTGTCTTAAGAAAAAAACAATTCCTTGTGTAAGGAATGTCTGAATTCTTTTTTAATGAATGAGTGGCATTGTCTTGTTGCTCTTGTGTGATTTCTAAGGTAATCGCTTACTGTCATGCTCACACATACAGTATACAGTATATCAACTCACTGACTCTGTGTTTATGTGTGTGTTTGTGTGTGTCTCTGTGTGTGTATGTGTGAGAAAGGGAGAGGGTAAAAGGTAGCTTACCCTTCCCCCATCCCCAATTTGCCTCTCTCTCTCTCTCTCTCTCTCTCTGACACACACACACTCTCTCTCTCTCTCTCTCTCTCTCTCTCTCTCTCTCTCTCTCTGTTGTGGTGTCTCTGTCAGCATC
>JASCQY010000057.1:15381959-15393132 GCA_030264315.1 Sardinella tawilis | reverse complement strand
AACTTTTGGACAAACAAAACCTGAAATCCCGTACGAGAAAAGGTATAGGTGGTCCCCAGACTAAATCTCACTTGAGACTTGAGGCTGGTGTTAGCCAGGCTAATGTTGCTCTATCATCCATTCTAAACTCCCAGCTTTTTAACTCTGAAGCACAAAAACAAAAAGGAAACATGAAACATGAGCGGGAGCTTTCACTTGAGTGAGAGAGCCAGTGTAGCTATTACAGTATATTATGGTGTAGTGTGCTGTGGTGTGGTGTTGGTCCTGGCCAAACTAGCCCTGCCCTGCCTTGTTCTGCTCTACTCTGTTCTGCTCTGCTCTGGGCTGATGTGAGCTCCACACATCCATCAGCTCCTCCAGTGTGCATATATGCAAAATGGCCTCCATATAGAGGCCTGACCCAGATATGGCCCTCTCCATCACTGCCTGGCCCCGGGCGGACAGGGGGGCTTGGAAACCATGCCACAGCTACCCGCCGTGTTTTAACAGCTGTGGCCGGGAGGCCGCTGGGGCTCGGCTTCCCAATTTTACTACCCTCTCTCCCCTCCTCCTCCTCTCCCCTTTCCTCTCCTCTCCTCCTATTCTCTTCCATCCTTTCCTTATCTCTTGTTCTCTCCTTTCCTCCCTCCTCTCTGATCCTCTGGTCCTCCTCTCCTGTTCTCCGTCCTCTCCCCAACCCCTCCCTACCCTGTCCGGCCCGGCTGCAAACGGGTCAAGACACAAACTAGGCAAGCAGGTGAGGCTCAAGGTGACAATGGCCACCGGACAGGAGGCCACAGAGCACTGCGGAATAGACAGCAGAATGGAGGACATGGGCTTTCACTCTCTCTCACTTTTACTCTCCCCCCCCCCCCCCTCTCTCTCTCTCACACTCTTACTATCTCACTCTCTCCCCTCACCCACATTTTCTCTCTTTCTACACAAAGAACAAATAAACATGCTCTCTTTCTCCCTATCCAGCTGTCTCCATCTCTCTATTCCATTCAATTCAATTTCAATTCAAGTAGCTTTATTGGCATGACTGAAAGCGTTACTATATTGCCAAAGCACTATGGCGTGTTGGCTATATAACACAGAAAGGTGAAAAAGAGAAAAAAAAAAAAACATAACAAAACAAAACAAAACAAAAAAGCTCTACCTCTCTCTCTCTCTCTTTTTCTCTCCCTCCATCCCCAGACCTCTCTGTTGCCCTGATTACTGCCGATCCTCTCTGCTCTGCTCTGCTCTCCTCTCCTATCGTTGTCGTGGGCTTCATTACAGACAGCCAGCTGTCGCACCGCCACCGTGCCCTCAACAGCCTGGCCGTGGCATCAGGTGTCCCGGGGTCCTGGAACCGAAGGCGGCTCGTAATACATGCCCTCCCACGGCGCAGCTTCAACCCGGCTGACAGCGGCACTGGGAGATGTTTACAATAATAAAAACAAGATGATTTCATTGCAATACGTCTGAATGCTCTAGACAGTGGCGACTTATTGCATCGGGCGCAACTTTATTGAGTTGTACAAGAAAGGGGGCCAACTGAGGGGGTTCTACATCAACCAAGAACAGGACCAGAGGCACCCACCCAACACCAAAAGAGGATTATGAGTGAACCTGTCCTCCGTTCAAATTCTCCTCTTTTTTTTTTTCTCCTGGAGAAAAAAAGAAACGCTCTGATGCCTGCCACGCAGACCTCATGTCCCTGCTCTGCTTCGCTTTGCCCTGTTCGTGCGAGCGTGAGCGTGAGTTTAAAAGTTTAAGAGGCGCTGGCCCCAGAGGTCCAGCTGGACGGATCAGATAGCCATCAGATAATCCATCTCCCAGGGGCCTGATCCGCCCCGCTACCGACCACAGCCGACTACTGGTGCTGCTGGGACAGACTCTCTTCCTCTCTTCCTCCCTCCATCCTTTCCTCCATCCCTCCCTCTTCGTCCTCCACCTCTTTTTTTTTTTTTTTTTTCCTGTTCGAGTTATCCAGAAAGAGCTACACAGCACCAGACACCCCTTCAACACATGAGCGATTGAGGCTCCAATCTCCAGACGTGACCTTGGTATGGCGGCGTCCGTCAGAACGGGGGCCTGCTAGCCATGGTGGTGGTGGTGGATGGAGGGGAAGTGAACTATGGCACTATGGGGAGGAAGGAAGTGTGTGTGTGTGTGTGAGTGTGTGTGTGTGTGTGTGTGTGTGTGTGTGTGAGGGGCCACTCCCACAGACATGGTGACCTCGCCATGCTATACCACTCCATGCCAGTGACGCCCGTTTTTCCGACACACACATACAGAAATAGAGAGAGAGAGAGAGAGAGAGAGAGAGAGAGAGAGAGAGAGTGAGTGTGAGAAAGAAAGGGAGTGAGGGAGAAAAAGAAAGTTTCTGTTACTTTTGAAGGTCATTCTCTGTTGAATATCAGCGGAACCAACCAAGCCCCCTCCATACTCCCATGGTTCCCTCCGACACAGACAAAAAAAGAAAGAAAAAAAGAAAGAAAGAAAGAAAGAAAGAAAGGAAAGATTACAGCGGCAGTGGCGGCGTCGGCAACGGCTGCAGCAGCCTCCAGCCAGTCAGGCAGACGACAGCCTTATCGCGGCCACACGCTACCCTGGTGAGCCTGGAGATCGTCCAGCCCTGTCACAACACCCAAGCAAGCCCTTCAACCCTCAAACCTCAACCGCCAAAGACCCATCAGTTTTTCGCGGGGTCGGAGTAAAAGGAGCCGCGAGCTGCCATTGGCCGGTGAGGGAGGGAAACTATACATTTAAGTTGTCTGGCGATGCTTTTAACCCCCAAACGCATTGAATGTGTTTTAACCAGAACATGTGTTTTCGAAGAATGCCGCCTGCGCGGCCAGTTAAATTACAGGGAGACAGCAACAACATTAGGGGAACATTATGAGGTTGGATTGTAGATGTGGAACGAGCAATTTCAAGGAGCCCATTTGGGGGCCCTAGCCAGCAAGGGGCTAACAGCCCAGAGGCTATAGAGAATGAATTCATTTAGCCACTACATGCATGGCAGAACCGCATGCACTGGGGCTGTGAAAAAGGGGTTTAAAAAAAAAAAAAAAGTCAAATAATGCAAATGTGAGAATAATGCACACAACGTCAAGTGTGGAAATAATGCAAGAAATGTAGAAGAAATTGCTTGCCATTACCACAGCCAATTACCTTGGAAAAGATTGGCTGATTTAAATTATTTGGTTGTGCAGCTCCCACAATTTTGAAATTTTAGTTTACTTAAATGTCAAAAAAGAAGACTGGCACTGTGCAAAGCACTTACATTACAACTGGAAGTTCAGGCATACTTCAGTATTGCATAAAACAAAACAAACAGCTCACGAAAAATTGACCGTTGACCGTTGATTTCTAATGCATGAACAAATTTGTTGCCATAATACAACAACAACAACAAAAAAGAATTTGTGACATCAGATTTATTTGGAATGTCTGGTTAATATCCTTTCATTTCTGCACCTTTGGTTGCTTTAAAGCATAGCATATAAGTGTGATGTGCACCAGTGTTCTTTTTTAACCCTTTTTAGCATCATTTTATGCATCTTTTCAGCTGCAATGCAGAGCTACAAGAACAACAAAAATATCAGATTGCTTCTTTCCTTTCAGTTCCCCACCATCTTATCAGTAAAAGCAACAAAAAAGCCCATAAACACTTTTACAATGTAAATAAAATGTAAATATACACACATACACACACATACATATATATACAGCATGCATGTGTGTGTGTGTGTGTGTGTGTAGCTCATCTTGACGTGATCTGTTACTCACTCTGCTGAAATGGGCTGCAGGACGATGTTGAGGATGTGGCGGTGGTTACTACAGCGCCCAGAGGCTTGCCCGTCGCCGACTTTCGGCCCCTCTGCGGGGCACAGTGGCTGTTGGCCTTCTTGTTCTTGCCCTCTGCCCCCTTCAAGTCTGCCACTGTGCCATCCTTGCCCCCGCCCCCCGCAGCATGGGTGGACACTTCCTGGAAGTTGGCGTTGGTGAAACGAGCGCTGCTGTCCTCCATGCGCTTCTGTGCAGGCCCTGACATGGAGGACACAGAACCTCCACTGCTGCCGCCGCTGTTGTAGCTCTGTGGTGGATTAAGGAGCGGAAAACGAGTCAATAATTTGGATGCAATTAAATTAAATGGGTCAATATTCAGATTAAATGCGCATGCCATTCAATCCAAGATCCAGCAACAGTTGGAATGACTAGATATCATAATGTGATTATGTCATAATTTTATCATGGTGCAGACATTTAAAAAAAAAAGGTCTGCACTTCTGTGAACACAGCGTCATGCACTGACTAAATAATAATAATAATAATAATAATAATAATAATAATAATAATAATAGACACTGAGAATACCAACACTGTATGAGAAAGAAAGTGATTAAAATATATGTACATAATAGAAGATTAATCATCCACTACTTACTTTATGTCAAATATACATACAGAATTAAAATGTACGTAGCATGTCATATATACAGTATTCTTAAATATAAAAATACAATGCAAAAATCCCATTCTCAAAATGAACTGCATGACACAGACTCATCCTGTTCTTCCATAAAAATAAAGGTGTGACGCGTGAACGCTCACCTTCTCTGAGGTGACCATGAGATGGCCGGGGACAAGCGAAGGCGAGAGCTCCAGAGATTTCTTGTGCTTTGGTTTGTGGCGGTCTCGTTCTTTGTGTTTCTGCAGGTCAACACAAACATGCAGGACAGAGTGTTACTGGGGAGAAGATCTAGGACAGTGATGGTGACCAAACATAGAGACCTGCCACTGGTCATCTACCCTGTAATAATACGGTTTAATAACATTTAATAACAAACAAACACAAAAACACAGACTAAAACAAATATATCAGAACATATCACAAGTCAATGTCATTCCAGCTGGAATGACAGCCTGCGATGATCACCAGCATCAGTAGTGATGAAACTGTTTTTTTTGTTTGTTTTTTTTGCCGGTTGTTTTTTTTTTTTTTTTAATGAATTGTGAGAAATTATGTTCCTGACAGCTGGATGTGAGAGATTTCACCCGATCCTTGACCATAGACTCCACACAGCTCAATTTACACTGCTGGTTATGTGACCAGCACTGCCTTGGAGCCATTCTCACTGGGGACAGAGAGGGGATGTCTGTGGTGGGTTGGGGGGATTGCTGGTGGTGTGAACGAATTTACACCTCATGTTCCAATCGAACACCTCCAGCCCCCTTCGTCTCTGATCTTCAGACCAGAGCTGTGAAATTATGCAGCGCTCCTCAAAGACACCAGCGAACGTATTTGCACATTATGGGTTGACTGTGCCATGCCAACCGCCATGGTTGCTCATGGTTACCCCCCCCGCTGTTCTGTCAACTATAATCAACAATTATGACACTGGAACTGATAACGGTTTGCCCTCATTTCCTGTGCAAGTGCCAAGAACAGCCCCTGTGGTCTGGCCGAGTGTGTGTGAGTGTAAGAGATACGCAATTTCTTTCACAATGACCATCACTTGAAAAGACAAAAAAAAAAAACAGGTTGCGTGCTTGCTTTGGGGAAGTTATACTATACTTGCAAGAAGAGTGCATTTTTCCCCTTCAAGAAAATCAGCTATAACCAATGTTTTAGGAAAAAAAAGTATTACTTCAAAAAAAGTACAGCTTCATTTCAGAGGTAATCAAAAAAAAAAAAGTATAATATGTGTGTGTGTGTGGGAAAGAGCCAGTAGCACTGGATATCTGGGCAGTGTTCTTCTTCGACAGGCTTGTGATCCTGAAGGGTTGAGAAAGAGATCCACACAGCTTTTCTGTCTATACCCAGAATGCAACACTTTCCCCAACCTTTGACTCCTTAATTAAACAGAATCAGATGGGCTCTTGCACCAACCGTGTTTACCATGTTTTAAATTGTAGAGGTGCCACTTATTAGCAATAAATTAATACATTTTGTATTTGCTAAACAAACAAACGAACACACAAACGTCGAAGGGAGAATTAATACACCACCACACAGCACAACATAACAGGGACAAAAACTGAATGATGCAAAAGGTCCTTAGGTAGAAAAAGCTACCAACAGGCGATAGATGCTTTTCTTTTTTTGCTGAAAGGTGGAGCAGGAACAGGAATCCCTTCTTCCTAATTAACATTCCTCCAAATGGGTGCTGATGGACAGACCATCGGTGTGAGATGCTGGTCTGCTGCTTTGGCTGCCGCTCCACTTTACTTGCTCTCGACGCCTAAAAATCGGCAACAGAAGCTCCGCACATGTCATTGCTAAAGAGCTTAAGGTGTTTTATCGAGTGGTCACCAAGCGAATAATTAGCGATCATTTGCCATCCAGAAATGGACGCCCGTGTTTCAGCAAGCCACAAAAGATGAATAGCACGTGAGGTTCAATAGATGGATCGTTTTTTTCCCTCTCTCTCTCTCTCACTCTCTCTATACACACCCCCACCCCCAGCCCCTCTCTGCTCCCCCTGTTGTTCTTGTTGGACCTAGCCAGCAGCAGGAACAAGCAAATGGGACGAAGATAATTACCATGATTTATCAATGCCTGCAGCAGGTTGGTGAATTTGGGGAATCTTTTTAAAAGCCGCACCGTGGCAAGACCACTTTCTCACTCCCTCACACACACACACTCACACACTCTCTCTCGCTCTCTCTAACTCCACAGCTAAAGGCTATATGGATTAAAATTCCACTTGCCAGAAAAAAAAACAAAGACAAAACAAAAAACAAGACAAAACAAAAAAAAACCCTGCACAATATGGAATCACGCCTTAAAACTCACTGCCGGGAAACAGACTGGTCACAGAATTGTTGATAAGTGAATGGGGTAAATACGAAGGGGCTCAAATACTTTTCTGTAGTAGAGGGGGAAGGAGGGGCGAGGCTATTGTTGTTTGGCTCCAGGATTTGGAATTAGCTAGGTATACATCTGAGCTCAGTGACCTCTGACCTGGGAAAGCGAGGTGGGGGGGGGGGTGGGGGGGGTGGGGGACCCTTTGCTAATGCAAATGAGACGTGGCAACAATAGCCAGGGCAGGAGGGACAGCCCTATCCAACCGGAGGCCTTTTGGGGGAACACAAGTCCCCTTTCTCCTCCAGCTTCCTCCAGCATGCTCACAAAATAAGAGGATCACCAGATCGTTGGCATATTTCAAGATTAACCAACAACAAACATCTGCAGCGAGGTGATGAACATCATCTGTTTGACCCAAAAGTGCAATCTGTCATTGTCCAAGAATGAGTTATCACCATTTAGGTTACGTTGCAATGTATTTAAATTTAAAAAATATAAATATATTAATATAATTCCAGAAAAAAGCATTAAATTATCTGTAGTAACTGAGGTTTACTTTGGGCAAAGTGAATTGACTTCAAACAAAAACCTTTATGCTGTTATAATCTAATTAGGCTACAATCAGACTTAATGATATTTTTGTCCTCAATATCCTTAACATTTCATTACTGAACTTTTACCTTTTTTTTTGTTGTTTTGCAAAATTTTACATAATATGGATACTTTTTAAGAAATAAAATCCACTTAATCCTGTGGTAAATTTAACATTAGTAATATCCTCTGAAATTACACTTCATGGAATGTTTTAATTCAAGTGACGAGACGATAAAACGCACACTTTCATGTACAATTTATATTAGCGTTTCAATGAAACAAGAGGACAGAATTGAAACAAAAGCATAATAGAGCTACCTAACTGGAAAGTGAGACCAACTCAACTGTATAGTATGGATGGCTTTTCTCAGTCATACAGTAGAAAAAGAAAATGGCCAATGGTGAAATAGGATGCTACGAACACAGGCAAAAAAAAAAAAAAAAAAATTATCGATGGAAACGTACAACATGCACCTTTCTTTCACCCATCTAGGACTATGAAGTGTACATCGTCTGTCTTTTAGCCATTTCTTTAAACTAATGCAGTGATTTAACGGGAAGGGAGAGGGGCATGAAAGCACATTACAGCCCCATGTGGAAATATCAGCCAATGCTACAGACATAATTGATGAGGCTGTACAAGTATTACTTAATTGAATTAGACGGGAAGGTGAATAAGGCTGATCTGTGTGCATGTACCATTCGATATGGCCGTGTGGGGAATTGGTGGAACAAATGACCGCTCTACCTATAAATACTGATTGCACATATTCCATGTGACTAAATGCCATGACCAATTACTTTCAGGGAATCAAACAAATCTTTTCGTTAAAGTGTATGCTATAAAAACTATAAAAAACACTAATCACCAACCATGATTATGTACACTTAGTCTGGACATTGCATCTCCTTCACAGGCGGCCCAAAACAACATGCATGAATAGGATACTTAGGCTGGCCTACATTTTAAAACATCTAACCATTCACTACAAGGCACACAGCAAATAACCAAAATACTTCATCATATAATCTGTATAACCATAATATTTGATTACTTAATCACCATAGTCATCATTCTACAAATTACAGATGAAAACAAATCTCTATTTCACTTTCGACAAGGCAAGGCATGGCCACTACTCAGTGAATACTCGCTTCATTTTAAATGAACAACTAACTGGGGTTGAAGCTCTTATGGGATGTCACAGCCACAACTCATCTTACTCCTCTTTAATCATCAAAATCTTAAACAAAAGAAAAAAAAAGAAAAAACCTGAGGTCATGAAAATTAGGATACACTGATAAACATTATTTAACCATATTATAAGTAACAACAAATCAACTGATCTAGGAAAACTACTAAGAACCAAAAACTATTTTACATAACCGAAAATAAATCTTAACTGAAGCCATGCACTTATCCACGGCCACTGATATGCTACCCTGTACACTTCATAGTGGATGAGAGTGGAGAAAGGGCACGTTGGTGTGAACGCATGTGTGGGAAGAAGATTCGTGAGGGAAGGGGAAGGGGGAGCTGCCTTACCTTCTTTTCCTGGTCATGGTGTTTATCCAAAGAGTGAGAGGAGGAATCGCTTAAGCTTTGAGCCCTACTACCGCGGCCTTTGCTTCTCCTCTAGAAGGTGAAAGAGGAACTTCACGTTACCACAGGACAAAAAAAAAAAAAAAAGTTACCTAGCTCCTGTCAAGAATAACAAAAAAACTTTAAAAATAACTAAATAACTAAATAAATAAAAATAAAAACTCAAATGGCCAGAGTGAGAAATTACACTGATTGCATATAAATGGATAATAAAAATAAGTAAATAACAGACAGTGTCATGACAACAATGCTGTTAAGTGAAGTTTCAAAGAGGATGTGCATTAGCAGATGCACCTCTTGGAGGCTGAGTTCTTTTTTTTTTCTTTTTTTTAACCAGGGGTGTACAAGCCTTTTTTAATCTGAAGCAAAGAAAGCAGGAAAAATAAGGGGGAAAAATACTTTTTTCACCCACTACACTGGCCTACTGTTTTTTTGTGTGTGTAGGAAGACACCACCCAAGTTGTGAAAAGGAAAATGACACGGGTTTCAAACCACTGACAAAATGAGAGACTTTGTGCACAAATAAATGAAAACCAACGCTAAAAAGTTCCATTCAACTGAAAATCAAATCCAAAGGTTTTGATTCCTTTTGCCCGGCCATCAGTAATGGACAATGTACACCCAAGAAAACCACAACAGGTCAACAACGAAATTTTGCTATTTCTGCTATTTCTCAAAAAAGACACTGTTAGGCCTAAAAAAAAAATCACAAGTTTTTTTTTTTGCTTCTGAAAATTTTATAAGGCAGCACTTCTGCTCAGACCAGTGCCAGATCTTTCTTTTAAAAAAAGAAAAGCAGTCAGTTTTTCAAAGCAATAACTGATTAGTCACTGAAAGCATTAGCTGTATTCATTTTCAAATCAAAATGCCTCACGAAAATAGGCCCAATAATTGTATAAAATTACAAAAGATTCAAAAGTGTGTTCCATCTGAATTACTGGATTCACAGGATCACACACATGCCATTGCATCACTTGATAAGCATTTAGATTTGTAAACAGTGGTCAAAATTTTCACCAATACTGTCAGAATAAGAAAAAGCAAGAATAAGACATAACAGGAGGATGTAGAATTAGAGAAAATTGTGCCACTGAAGTAAGTGATGTGATTCTGATATGACTGTGATCTTTCAAAAAAAAAAAGAAAAACAAATGCAAATAGGCCTAAAAAAATAGCTCTTGGACCACTGCGAGAAAAAAAAGAAAGATAATATATAAATACATATATACTCTATTCACTATGCTGGTTGACAAGGACAACAAGCGCTCCACTTAAGGTTGGTGAATGAAACCTCACAGCTCCGACCTCCATGGCCAACAAATAGCGAAATTCATTCAATATCTCTGCGCTCCTCAACAATACAGATGTACAGTATAACACTGATGAAGGACACTACTAGAGGCCCCAGAGATAACATATAAAATCACTTTTAACCTTGCATACTGCTTTTTGAGCCAGGTGCAACGCAGTGCTTTTGCCAGCTCATCACTTTAGACTACATAGGCCTGGCCGTGCATTCACTATGCAAGGTTAGTGACAGCACACACAATGACTGTGGGGGGGGGGGGGGGGTGTAAATGAATAAATCCCACAGGCTGACACTGTGGGACTGACACTGACAGAGACACGTTTAATTTGCTTTTGCGTGTGTGTGTGTGCATGTGTGCATATGTGAGTGTGTATATGAGGCACTATACAGTCACAAAAAACTTTATGAAAGACTCCGAAGGCCATGAGCCCTTAAGCTGGAGATGCTCCTGATGGAAATCAAACAGGGGCACTCTGCCTCCACAGGCACAAAGCAACCCCACCTCCACGTCCACCAACTCCCACAAACACACACCACAAGCCCAGTAACACGCACCAACACCTAACCACTGCTAGATGAGGACCTGAGGATGTGTGTGTGTGCATCTCTGTGTCCAAGTGTGTGTGTGTGTGTGTGTGTGTGTGTGTGTGTGTGTGTGTGTGTGTGTGTGTGTGTTGTAGGGATGAAGCTGGTGACTGCAGGCTAGCAGCATGTGTGAGCCCTTTGTTGGGTGAGAGAAGGATGGAGGGAGGACAGGCAGAGGGTTTTGTTTTTTAAGAGGGGGTGGAGGTGGGGGAGCACTCATGGCTCAAATCTGAGAATCAGCAGGGGCATGGATCAGGGGGGGCTAGGGAGGGGTGGAGAGGAGAGGAGTGGAGTGGAGAGG
>JASCQY010000057.1:15368295-15379503 GCA_030264315.1 Sardinella tawilis | reverse complement strand
GTGTGTGTGTGTGTGTGTGTGTGTGTGTGTGTTTGTGTGTGTGTGTGAGTGAAAGTGTGCGTGGTGTTCAATGCAGGCTGTTTTGCTGGCTTTCGTTCTGGTGCACGGCTGGCTGTTTTTCTCGGCTGCACGGTTAGTTAGGCGCCCCGGCTCTGGCGGCTCGAGCGGCTCCTCTCCCTCCCTCTCTGATGCCTGCCTTCCAAAGGCACCCGATTATCTGGCCCGTGATAAGCATGCCGTTTGAAATTGCTTCGCAGCGGACGACTTGATAACCAGCAGCGCTCCATCCATCTCATCTCGGAGGCCCCGACTCGATACGGAGGCATTTCAAGCATGAGATTATACCAGGCACCAGGTATGGTGTCAGGCACCAGGCGCCAGGCGCTACGCCGAGGCTCCAGCACAAAGGAATTAACACGTCTGTGTGCGGCTAATCGCTGCGCAGCCATAGGTGTTTATGAGGAGAGAGAATTCTATTTGTTTGTATTGACAGTACTTATCACTTGGGCAAAGGAATGTTCATTCCGGCATAAGGGAGGGAGGGAGGGAGGACTAAGCAAAACAAGGAGAGTGAACGGAAAGGAACAAGCAGCGAAACAACTGCCATTTCCAACGACTTCTTTGTGATGGAATGCGCTTGTGCTCAAGCTTTTGTTTAAAATCTGATCGGAATGGAAGTCCATTATGACTGAAAGCTAGCTCAGTGCTCAACCTGAGACGGTTGATTCAGTATCTTTGGCTCAACTCTCACCGCTCATCTTTAGCTGGAATAAGGACAAATTCGTTTGTGTTTGTGTATATTTATCATGAATGTAAACAAGCAGGTGGCTTGTATAAATTCTTCAAAACATTCAAGCGTGGTGGTGATGCTGAAGATTACACAGCTAGGTAACCCAGGGCAGGCCTCAGGCAAAGGAATGGGAGGGCTGTAGCTGCTGAAACCTACCTTGTTGTAGCGCTCGTGCGGGACCGAGGCCAGGACAATGGGCTCCATGGTGGAGACGTTGGCAAACTCCACCTCAGGGATGTACAGAGCACACACCACATGGGCCCAGCCTGAGGACACACACAGCAGCACAGCTGAGCGGAGCAGGAGGTACTTCGCATTGAACATAGCCAGATCATTCTTACAATAAATAGGTGATGCCTCGTCTCAGACTCGAATCTTTTTTTTTTTTTTTTTTTTTCCCCAAATGGAAATTTTCATTTAGGTTTCATTCAGGCTGAGCCTAGTGTTTGTCTTTTTATGTTTACACATTTCTGACTCACCATCTTGAAAGGTGTTTTTGTTTACATGTTTACACATTTATGACAGGCTGTCAACAAATATTGCGCTCAGCTTAGATAAGGCTTATGGCTACAATACGAGAGAAATTATTCAGCCCAACAATCTACAAAAAAAATTTGCCATCTTTTAATTTAAACACAAATCACACAATGACAGAATGGATAAATCTAACAATGAATAAATAATTTTGAATGATCACAGCAATCTACAAAAATGCATTTAGCAGGAAAAAAACCTATTCTTCGCCCCGTTACCATGCCTGCCCAATCAGCTGCCCAAAAAAACTAACCTGACATCATGGCATGCTACGACAAATCAAGCATATGATACCTCGATTCAGATTCTTCTGAGATCAAAAACACTAGCTGACACCGGCTGGTGTGGTTTTTTTAACAGCAACATACCATCCGCAGAAAGCCACAGACCAATGACTTGCAGCACTAAAACAACAATAACGCTTGTGAACGTGACATCACGGTGCTGACGTGTCCAATCACGATGGCTAATCGGAAGGTACCACCATATTGTGTGGCCACTACTCCTTGTTTATTAGATAGATACTGTAGATAGATAGAGGTACTTTATTAATCCCGAAGGAAATTAAGGAGGATTATTGTGGGATTATCGAGGTAGCGTGCTGTCAGAAGTTTTTTCAGTTATTACGATTCATTACAGTCCTTCAAAACTACTTTTCCAGCCTACTCACAAGAAATCACACTGAACCGGGTTGTTTATGTTTCGCGCAGTGGCCTCACAATATGACAGACGTGCACTTTGGTTCCCGAGCTGAAAGCCACAACAAGCCACAGCCATCCCTGTTTCCCAAGCACAGTGGGCTGCGTGTGCTGAAGTATGACTGAGGAATGGGGGGGGGAGAGGGCGCCACATGAAGGCAAGAGCTAGCGCCCACAGGCAGCCAGACAGCCAGCCAGACAGACAGACAGCCACTCTCCCTCCACGCTGCACCACCGAAAACATGCCAGCGACTCAGCCACATCTCAGCCACGGGTGGGCAAAATCCAAACGCTGCTTCTACCCACATGCCCTCAGCATACATATCACATTAAAAAATTACAGCCAACTACTGTAATAACCCCGTACCCACAGCTGCTGGCTGTAAAACCACAAAACCACAAGACAATACGCTACAAGTGTGTGGTAAGAGAGAGAGAGTGTGTGTGTGTGTGTGTGTGTGTGTGTGTGTGTGCGCACGTGCATGTGTGTGCTTGTGTGGAGGAGTATTAAGACTTTTTTCCATTATGAAAGAAAAAAAGAAGGGGGGCTGATTTAATCAAGAGAAATTTTCTCTCTCTCTCTCTCTCTCTCTCTCTCTCTCACCGTCTCATTCTCTCTCTCTCTCTCTCTCTCATTCCTAGGAGTGCTGCCGCTGTTCCTGAGCCATCTGAGGGAGCAATAACAAGGCTAAACTTAAAGTTGAACCCCTGAACTGTCTTTGACCCCGGTCAGAAGGGACACCCGGAGCACTAGGGCAGATGGGGCGTGTTGTTGTTTTGAAGTCCCTCCAAGAATCCCGCAGAAGCCAATAAAATGCAGCCGTAAAACCCTCAGCACACTCCAAAGAGTCGCTCACCCTGGCACTGTTTACGCTTAGTCTCACCCAAAAAGGTGGAGGGGGGGGAGGAAGAGGAAGGAAAGGAAAGAGAGAGAGAGGGGGGGGGGGGGTTAGAGAGGGAAAAAAAATAAGATTTTTTTTTTCCACCTCCGCCATGTGTCAAAACACCCATCTCTTAACATCCGTCTGCATTGTCAATAACCCAAGACCTGCAGAGACCTGCATGAAACAAAATCGAACAATCAAACGAGGCTTGTGTTTCGGGGCTCTGTCCTTCACCTCCCGTAATGGTAGGCCTAATCTCCGTTTCATTCTTTTCAGTCCCCTCTTTCCAGGCCGACGTCCCCCTTCCCTTGCTGGAGTGCAGACCTGCTCTGGGGAAGCCCCTTATGGCCAGCTGTGACCCATGTGCTACAAGTCGTGCGCCGCGACGTGACTGCAGTGTTTTCGTTTGGGATTTGACCGTGTTTTCTCTGCTTTACAGTACCAACACCTGGGAAACCCACTTAAGGACTTTCGCAGGCGGGTGAAAGGGCTGGCTTGTGTGTGCTGAGGATGAGCGTGCAGCAAAATTTTGGAATGAAATAAAATGAATAAATGAAACGGATAAATGAAATGAATGTCCTCGCTAATGGGGGGCGGGGGGGGGGGGGGTGGAAGAAAAACAACTCTCTCAAGTCCTTCTCCAACCACAGGTGGGTACTCCAGGCTGAACGCACCACACCACAACGACCTGCCACACCAATAAATCCATGTATTGGAGTCAGCTCTCTGTTTGACGACACACTGGCTCTGACTATCACATACATGTTCAAACTGACTTCAGGCAGGAAGGACGATACGAAAACAGCAAGTGAGGGGGAAAAAAGAAAGAAAGCGAGAGACAGAGAGAGAGAGAGACAGTGAGAAAGAGAGAGAGATAGTGAGAGTGAGTGAGAGAGAGAGAGAGAGAGGACTAGTCACAGATACAGTATGGCACGCATGGGGACAGAAACCCTACTGTGGTCATTACGCTCCACAAGAGTAGAGAATGGATCAGCCTCTAAGAGACGGGGGTTGGGGGTGGGGGGAGGGGGGGGGGGGAGTAACGTCATGGCCAAAGGTTCGAGGACATGAAGGGTGGCCATAAAAAGAGGGTGGTGAGGGTGCGGGTGGTGGTGGTGGCGGTGGTGGTGGGGGGGGCTGTCGGGTCTGACAGGCTGCTGTGTTTACAGATTGCGGGCTGACCTCCAGCTGAACCCTTCAGCCGCGGTGGAGAGGAGCCTCTCCGCAACCTCGCGCTCACCCTGGCCAGGGACGGCCCTCTGCCCAGCCCCTCATAAAAAGGCCAGATGAAACGCAAACACACACACACAAAGAGAGAGAAAGTCTTTCTCGCACTGTCCTACTCAATCTCTCTCCTTCTCTCTCACACACACACACACACACACACAGGTCTGTGCCGCCCCTCCCTCACCTCTACACCCCACGTTGCTTCATTATGCATGAAAATATAAGCACTGGAAGACCGCGGGGTGCATGCGTCACAAATTACCACGGTGCACGGAGGGGATCCCTCCTCTGCCATTCACATAAAAGCACGCCTAATGTAAAAGATTTTTTTTTTCCAGAACAATCTATCCAAACATAATGCAAACCAGTTAGGCTGTTGAAACACTCACTACTGTGCCTACAGTACTGTAGCTCGTGTCTTAGCACGTCTTTGCATGACCAATATATGACCGCGGCGCTAATAAAATACTGTCCTTAATTGTTTCCATTTGGTGATTACGACACTGTACCCAAAAAAAAAAAAAAACCCTGTCTGTGTGCGCCGACTGCCAATGCCTTTCAAACAGACTCTGAATTTACAATCAAGGAGGGGGGTGGTGGGTAGTGCTGGGCATCAAGGCAGTAGTCTTAGCAGTCAAGCAAATACTCAGGCAGAACAAACAACACTTAAAGGAGCTCCTGGCCATTAAGGAGCAGGGTTGACAGAGGGGCCGGCAACATGAGCCAGGCCAGCTCTGAATGAGAGAATTACCCAGCGCACGCGTGCGCACACACACACACACACACATACATACACACACAAACACACACAAACACACACACACAAACACACACACACACAGACACACACACAGACACACACACAAACACACACACAGACACACACACACAGACACACACACACAGACACACACACACACAGACACACACACACAGACACACACACACACAGACACACACACACACACAGAGCTGTAAATGTATTCAGCCTCCCAGCTACCTTAACACTGAGTACATTAACAGCAGACCTAGCACTGGGTACATTAAGAAGAAAAGCACACCAGACAACCAATTAAAGAAATGAACTCGACGGTACACTGATACTAAAAGGTATGATTACATATGCAATACTCTCCACCCATCATAGAGCCTTAGTGACTGATGCATGCATTTCTGAATGTTGGAGAAATGTATGTGTGCATGGATTAGTAAACTATATAAAGTGTCCCGTTGTCTGACCTGCAGTCAACTCCAGCTCCAATTTACACATTCATGCATGTCGTTTTGTCATCAATACACGAGTAAACATTTCTAATTCCAATTATTTCCATGAAAGCAAATTGGGAATATCTTTCGGTCAGCATCAAATGCAAAAATACGTTCCACTTACTGCTAATGACGTGAACGCGCCGTTTCACATTAAAGGGTCAACTCGATATTTAGTTACACTTGAAATATATTTCCATTTTTAATTCCATTAAACAGACCACAAAATAGCTTCTACGATAATGAAGTTACAAAAGCAAACAGTAGTTCTCAGTTCCTCATGTGTAATCCAAAGTTTAGCCACATGTGCTGAAAATCTCACACCCTCTGCGTTGGGCGTTAGCAGACAGTTTACTGTCAGGAGACTTTTTTACAACTTTAAGTGAGAACAAAGTAATGAGGCAAGTGCAATTTTCCCCTTTAACTGGGAAAAATGGCAATTGAGGCTCTAACAGCAGCTGTTTCTAAAACAATACTGCCTTGTGTATTTCGTCTTCACCAATAGCTTCACACCAATTCATACTACAGCCAAAAAAGGGAACCCAATCAAAATTCTTCACGAGTTACCTACTGGGGGTTTAACCTGATTAACTTTCCATAATAACTGAAATGACACAATAATGACACATACGCTGATAGATTGCTAGAAAGAAAACGAGGCATACAGACACAAAACAAGACATTCATATTTAGAGGGACGTACCTCCATTGTCTGTGCGTTTCAGGGCTCCGTCTTTATGCGGACACAGCTCGCACCTCTGCAGGGAGAGAAACACACAAGTGCTAAGTTAAGTGACTAGTCCGCTCACGTTTAATGCTTTTAGCTTGGCCTTCTATCCTGATACAGAGGCCCTGGTATAGCCACTACCTCAGAGACTGACCTTTCTAAACCAACTTCATAGAGTTAAAAAGGATTACCCAAAGAGATTCAACCCATAGTCCTATTGTTTCACATTGCAGAGTGTGGCCGGTAGTTATGAGACTGACAGAATTTGGTACAACGTAGATCAAAGTGAAACGGCAGCCATTGCTAAGTGATGAGGGCAAAGAGGTTTTGTTTTCCTGTTTCCCCATCATTTAGCAGTAGCTAGCAGTTAGCAAATTCGTTCTAAATTGTATCAAATTCCGTTACTCTTATACCTACCAACACCACTCGGTAGCGTTAAATAACAGGGAAATGGGCTGACTGATTGTGGATTTGCCTTTAAGGGGGGAGGTTTACTGTTACCTTTCAAAAAGGAAAAAAACGCTTAAAAGTAATCCCTCCTTTGTCCATTTTGCCACATACAAAGCTCAGGTTATAAGAAGAGTGCTTTGGCGTTAAAATAAGTGGGCTGAAATAACACACTACTCTCCCACACTTCTATGCTGATAACATGATATTACATGATAATAAACAGGAGGCTTCCATTCACGTTACCCATACATCTCATTTGTTTATTAGTTTCAGACTTTGAAAGTCCATGAGATGATTCAAAAGTGGAGGAAGCTTTTGCATGTGTACAGATTAATGACAGATTAATGCAGGTTAGTGAGCCCATGGACTGTCTGTTCTGGTGTTATGTAAGGCACTGCATTAAAATAAAGGACTGTGTAAAGAGACTTAAAATCTCAAAAAGATACACTTGACCCACACTATAGTCCAAACCCCATCCCTCCAAAGCTGGTAGTATCAACTTGTAAAAAATAAAATCTCTGCAACCAATTAAATGTATTTGAATAGATCTAATTGATAGCAAGTTGTCAAAAACACTCACTCTCACGGCATAAGATTTAACTCTGGTCCCAGGTCAATCAAACCAAAATGGAGATGGGGGTCTGTCGGGGGGAGGGGAGGGTTTGAGCCTGTTGATGGAGGATGGAGGAGGGGAGATTTGTGCAGTCCTCATGGCAAAGGCTTTAGGCCTACTAAATCACCAGGGCTGCTCCAGATTACTCCTCTAGCTCAGCTGGGTATGGACACATGTGACAGGCTAATGCCATTTCATGGGAATGCAGCCACAGCTTTCTTTCCCTCTCTCTCTCTCTCTCTCTCTCTCTTTTTTTTGTCAAATGAACCAGTCCTGATTTTGGGTAAATGCACACACACCCAGACAAGCCCCAATTGTGTGCTGTGTAATTCTGGAGAAGTGCACACATCAGTGTCACATCGTATGACAACACTGGGACTTGCGAATCTATGTCATCACACTGCCACTGGTACTGCCCATGTACCTGCTATTGCACATCAGTATTGCATGCTAGCATTGCATACACTGTATCTGCTGCTAATTAGGTAGAAGAACCATAGACAGTAAAAGAAAGAACACATAGTGAAACAAGATGTACAAAAAACAATGTATGAGAAATACCAAATCCAAAAGGGCCCTGTAGCTCTTTTTAGTTTTCAGGAATAAGGAAAAGGTCATACTTTCCAACATGTCACTGAAATTCACATGCCATTAACACAGTAAGTTAATTGGGACCTACAGTATATTTCATATTATTCTTAAGAGATAAGAACTCCAGGGTACAATCAATTTGGGTGTACATACTAAAATTTCCAGTGCACAATGTTATAGCTGGCTGCCATCTAAATTTGCCAGTCTAAAGTCTAAATATGCAACGAGAAAAAATATTTCTGCCATACCAACGCATACTGTTTCAGTAAGTCTTTTTTGTTTGTATTACTTTTCATTATTTCAGCATTACTAATTCAGGCCTGTTTTGGCGTAGAAAAAATGACATAAAGCTGTTTTCGAACCTGCAGTAGTGCACTGCACTCCCACAGAGACAACTCCACTTGTGCGTGGAGCCACACAATCTTTGACGTTAACTAACACGACCGATATTTAGCTTGTAAATTAGCTACAGGATTAAAGTGATCACTTCAGAAAACTCCACTCTTAAAAAATATATATAGTAAGTTAAAGGTGCACTATGAGATCCTGCATGATGTGACTTCTGTTGACATTCCACGTAAACACAGACAAAAACAAACAAAACGTTATTCTCAAATTCATGCTACTAAATCAACTTTGTTCACTGCCCACCCACCCACATGTGCATGTTCACTAACCCCCACCCCACCATTTTGTTTGGCTGAACGGTGGGTTGTTAAGTTTTGGTGCAAAGCCTGTGCCACTAGTGTTTGTTTGACATTTACAGCCCCTGTGTTGTCTCCAGAGATGGGACTTTTTCTCAAAGTATTCAGGGGGCTGATCAAGGGGAGATGCCTAAGCTTTGAGAAAAAAATGAAATCACGCTAAAAACCATGTAACATCTCATAGGGCACCTTTAATATAATATACAAAAATAGTCATTCTGTACATGAGTTGGATGAATCTTTATAACAAGCCCATGCCACTTTGTGGTATGCACAACAACTCCCTTTAGCCATTGTAAGAAGAGTGTAAGAAAAAATGTGGTCTTTTCATAATGCCCTTACACCATGCCCTGGAAACAAACAAACAAACATAGTAGAGGCACAGAGTTTCTCCAGACACAATAGAGAGAGCGGTGGGCTTCTAAGTCTGGCATGTTTTGCTTTGGCCCATGGTTCAAATGAAACTTTGCACAAAAATGTCTGCTTCTCAACAGAAACACACAACAAACAAACAACATCCAGCACCGCTGACTTCACCCATGTCAATCTCCACTGATGTGCAGTCTTCGTTCACCCAAGAAAAGCATCTTGAGCTTTTTTCTAACATGCCACAATGTTTTAGGACACAACTTCACACAAAATGTGTTCACTTCATCTGCTTTCAAGCCATCTTGACAACTCTCTAAAGACGACTTAGACACAAGCATATCCGGGTCAGGAAGAGCTAACTGCTTGCCTGGTTGACACGACATTCCAATGCCAGCATTGGGTCTGGCCAAGCATATGACAAAACCTGGTTCTCAAATATAAAAAAGTGCGTGGTTAAAATTTGAAGCACCCGCCCCCCTCAAATCTCTCAGTCTGCTACTGGTCAAAGCCAGAAAAGGCGTTGTCGAAGCTTAAACCAATCACACAGCGCTTTCCGCTGTTTAAAATCTTGAGGTTCCGGTGGCTGTTCTACGGAGTCACTTACTTGAACACGCCTCTACCTAGAGCCCTTGGAGATGCGGAACGTTGATTGGCTGCCGAAAAATAGGGTGGAGTTCCCGTGGCAGCCGGAGACCGAAATCTGTGAATAGTATACTTGGTCAGGCCGTGCGAGGCCGCGGGCATGGTCGATAACGTCACGGAACGGGTGGGCCCAGGCTAGCTAACTGCTGCCATAGAGTAAACTAGAAGCTTCCTGTTTTAAAGGAACTATGTGGAGCTAAGTTTTGAGTTGTCCCGATCGCAGCTTTACATTCACTTAGCCAACATCTAATACTGTGGCAACACGAATCATGTAACTGAGGAGCTGGATCGGCAGTCGATTTGCTTACAAACATCAGAGGAAATTAGGACTGGACAAGACGTCAGTATGGTTAATTCGTCACATTCTGTTGCTGTTCCTAGATTATTTTTAGATGTTTTAACCATAAAGTCTCAAAAAGGAACCTTTTAATGAACCTGAATCAGAAATTCAGAAAATGCATCAATTTATAGGTCCTCCATAGAGGACCTCATGCATCACTACTCAAAAGAACTTGACAAATAAAGCACTTCTCACATCATCTAATCTAAGCCTGTATTCATACACATACTATAATTTCTGATTAGCTGACAGGAAGGGTGTTCATTCTGTATAACAGCACACTACGAAGTAGATCTGTTTTTTTTTTTTTAAGAAAAAGATAAAGGGGAAGATCACACAAATGTTAACATCTAGAGTAAAACTTTGTATCTCTGCAAAACCCATCACGTATGGATAACACAAAGGTAAAGTTTATAAAACAGTTTTGTTTCTATGTGCCCTGGATCAAAAGTTACAGCACTTTGAAGGCAATGATAACATACATTAGCACTTTACTCTGTTAAAATGCACTTTTGACTTTAAATTGCCATGGGAGATGTAACTAACTTTTTTCTTATTTCACTACTAGTTTATGAAATTGAAGTATCCCTTTTCACGTTTCTGACATGAAATTGAAGAAAAATATATATCTAAAGGACTTCTATCAAACTTTGAAAATATGCTGTTCTACCGTAACTCCGTTACCATAAAATAGAGGTTTTTTCCCCTCCCACAAAGGGATAACATCAGAAAATGAAAAGAATTTCCAAAAGAAAGCACCTTGATAGGACACTTCATATAGCTTACTGCATTTGAAAATTTTCAAGCAAACAATAGGAAATAATGTCAGGCTAAAATCGGTGACGGAATTACAGTGAAGTAACAAAATCTTATAAAATATTATTTATTTTTATACAAAAAGTTAAAAATGGCCTTCTGTACCAGTATTGTTCACCACCTACAATTGAAATCTGAACAACTGTCAACATTTGGAGTCAAAATTTTGCAAAACAAGTGGGAGGCTAACCCAAATCCAGGAGATAATACTAATTTTGCTATGCGTTAGCTTTACTTAATGGCTTTGGTACCCATAAAGGGATCAGGTTCTATTTCCATTCCCACCCTCTGTCTCACTATTTCTGTCACTAACCTGGCTGGGTAAAATAGCCCAACTGATGCTAGGCTAGGCTAATGCTAGGCTACTGTAGGCTAGGCTAATTCCTATATTTGTTAAATTCTTCAAAAACACTTCCAGCTTTGCATAATTAAATTACCTGGAAGTGAATTGAACATTGCTAATTTATACTAATTTATGCTCTTATGCTAACCAAATGCTAGCCTAGACCTAGCCAAATAGAGATATAGGCTATATTGCATGTCTGGAACCTAAAATT
>JASCQY010000057.1:15328945-15343371 GCA_030264315.1 Sardinella tawilis | reverse complement strand
TGTGTGTGTGTGTGTGTGTGTGTGTGTGTGTGTGTGTGTGTGTGTGTGTGTGTGTGTGAGAGAGAGAGAGAGAGACGGGGGGATGGAGGGAGGTAGTTTTGACGGCAGGTACCCTATCCTGCAATATTTCCTGCTAAAGGAACACAATAGAATCTGCATTTATTATTGCTGCACCAGAGAAAACAAATCTGACGCTTTTCTGTGAACTTTTGACCATTAATCATTAAGGAACCCACTAATGTAACTTATTCGACAAGCTCAAGGGTCGGTGTTCATTCAGTCTATACATTGTAGGCCACACAAAATTGTGTGTAACGTGAAATTCGTCTCAAGTTTAAAATTAATTGCGTTTGTTCCGTATTTTAAAGGATTTCAAAATTTCAGACGTTTCCCATATACCTTTCTCCAAACAAATTTTATTTGACATACACCTTTAGACATACAGATCTGTTTTCATTCTGACACGATGAGCCTTAAAGCGAGTGATTTAAGGTTTAAATTCCAAACTCTTCAGAGTTGCCTGTTGTTATTGGCTTAACAATGGAATGTGAGATTATCTATAAAACGTGAAAATATTTAGGACTAGGCCTATTCATGGCACCGGCGTTGGATTTTAGACCACTGATTTTGATCACTATTTTAATTTAATGCACAACATTTTTATGGGATCTAATTAATGAGGGGCCAAGGCCAGATGCATATGGACAGTGCAATTCACATAAACAAGCAATCTATAAATATTATTTGCATTTAACACAAAACAAACTGCCACATAGGCTACGCTATGTCTTTTTGAATATCTATCAACATGTCAACCTGTTATTTAGGCTGCAGTAATTAGGCCTAACCTATTAGATAATATAACCCCAATAATTGATTAGGCAGCCACATGCTTTAAAAGCTCCCATAACGTAATCAGAATGGTCTTCAGAAAAATGATCTTGAGGTAAATTCCAAACGAACCAATGAATGCTTGTTTTTACACAACATCCCTCTCTCTCACACACACACACACAGTGTGTGTGTGTGTGAGAGAGAGAGAGAGAGAGAGAGGATGCGTGCGCGCGCGTGTTAATCATTAACCGATTATGCCAGTTATGTAACATTAACAGTAAAATAAATTTATTATTTATAAACATGTGTTAAATTTCATGATGCAACAGATTGACATTTATGAAGCGCAACAACAGCAAATCCCTTCAGTAACCCCGGTTACAATAAAGTGAGAACAGTGGACGATTCCAGAAATTTTACAATGAAAAATAAGTACAGAGCATGACCCGCAAATGTTATCTACTGCTTCCCTCTACTGGCGATGTTGATGAATGAAAGCACCTCTTAAAGGGGAGGTTGGAGAGCCAGGGATAAATTTTAAGGAGGAACGGAGAGATGGTTGTGTCAATGGCTCTATTGTAAAAACAGCACCTTGCCTCGGAGGTTGAGATGTCTGGTATCCAAAAGGATAGCCTACGTTTCTCTACCGTAGGCCCAAGGCACATGCCCTGCCACTTCAGTCTACTAACTTGTTCGCAAACATAGAAGGACATATTTTAAGATGTCCCAGAGGTGTAAAAAGACAAATAAATAATAGCCTACAGCTTTATTTAAGTAACCCAGTACTAATTCAAAGAGGAAAAATGAAAGGATATTGTTCAATTACAATTGCTGAAAAATCTTGGGCCGAATCGTGGGTTCATTCTACTGGGCACAAAAGATTTTTTAAAGTTTTCTTTTACTCCATTTCAACATATTAACAAGGGACGGTAGCAAGCAGAAGGGCATGCCACTGAGCATACATGGATCATAGAAAGTCGGTGTCTTCCTGTCAAAGTCAGATGTGGGTAGTTTAACCTACACCAGAGACATCACTGAAGGCTATAACTTGGTCTTCATGCACATCTTAACCAATATGGCCAAATATTCTGGAGCGTCCTCATTCGGATTGTCGCCGAACACGAAACAGAGGTAGGCTACAAATAGGCTAGCTCTTGGGTGGTGAATTATTCTTTAATGTAATGGGACACTTCAAGAGATTAGGTTACTTAAAACAATCCACCGTGGGCTCAAATCCTTAGATAACACAAAGGAAAGAGGGCCGACTGTCAAATGGATTTAACACACATCACATAATAGGTTACACAAAGGAACATTTACTACCTGTTGTAGACACATCCAGATGATGTCTCGGGCACCTTCACACCTATCAAAAACTGATTTGGGGATGGCACATGGTGGTTGGTCTGTCACAGACCTAGGCCTAACAGCAGAGCCTGGATTACACGCCTCCTTGATTTTTTGTTTATTCCATATAGTCTGTCATAGAAGTGTCGTGTTTTGCAGTTAACGGGGTCGTAAAATGCATCTTAATCAAGCAGTGACTTACAGCTGAATGAACCGTAGCAACCAACATGAAACAAAGTGAAATAAGTGGCGGATGCATAAGGCTACCAACATGAGACCAGGAGATACCAATTAAATACTAATGCATGAATTTGATTTTAAGCGAAGTCCTCTTGCTCTCCAATCGAATTGGAATGTTGATATTGGTTAAAATCTTACCTCCCCCCTGTGGCAAACGCCTGACAGTGTAATCCCAATCTGCTGTGCTGTGCGCCATATAATGCACCATAGGCGCGCCACTGCCATGTAAACTACTCTGTTTATGAAAAAGGCTGAATCTTGGCTGATGCAATTTATACTAAGCAGGTATCCATGCCAAATGAGGGGGACTATTTGTTAATAAAGCCAATTTTCTCACAACGTGCAACATTAAGGTAGCCTACTCTTCCTGACAACTAATTCTACCACTGAGGCACCATCACGTTCATGCTTATCGTGAAAACTCGCTTCTTCATGCCGTATACAAATAAATAAATAAACGCAATACAACTCTATAATAAGTAACAAAGGGAACTCTAGATCTGGCAAGGCAGGTGTGCAGACAAAGTGCTTTATTGTTTTGAGCAACGCATAATGAAATGGAATATTGACTCGGTTTACATGGAGAAGGCAGCCTGACTCAAGCGCGCATGGGAAAGGCAGGTTACTGTGATCATAATTGCCCTTTCAAAAAGTAATTAAGACTGAACAAACTAGAAATATAGATTGTTAGTATTAAGCTTGTTTCCATCAACGTTTACACTTTTCAAAGTCACATAAAATGTTGACTATAATTGGCATTCATTCACAAAAAAACGCAAGCTAAATGGAAGTCCACCGATTCATTATGCTTAGTCACCGGACATGGATGCGAGGATGATTACGCCTCTTGTTTAAGAATAAGAAGGGCTATGAAGACCTGGACTTTACGATTAAATCACAGCCTACCTGATTCACCAAACAGCCTGTCTAGTGGGCAGGTTTCAATCTTCCAAATGGCTTTTCAACGATTGTTTCTCGGTTTTAAAAAAATAAAAAGCAGTTTTTTTTGAAGAAGCATAAGACTTTTAAATTTGATGAGGACAACCTTCCAATGGTTAAAGATAAGCTAAGACAAACAAAAACTCAGTCTGTTAAAAACGCGGTAGCTCGTGTGTAAAAATCAGAGGAAAAATGCGTTTAACCAAATAGGTGGGTTATTAGAAAAACATTGAAGGCTACGCATAAAGAAGTTGCACACCTAATCAAATGGGGACATCGCCGTTTCATAACAACACATATAGGCCTATGTCTATGTTCATGTTTCCCAAGGAAATGGTCACACAAAGATTTTTTTTAAGCAGAGGGGAGATAATGCTGTTATTTTCAGTGTCGATACCACACATCCAAAACATCCACAAGTAAGGATGAAAGAACTGGAAAATATTCATGCCCTCTAATATTAGAAAATAATAGTTTAACCTTAGAAAGAAAAAGAAAAATACAAAATACAAAGCTAAATAATCTTGAGTAAAAAAGGCACACTTTTTTGCACAGTGTGTACATGAAAACAGTATAAAGCAGTTTTGGACCATTTCAAAAATTATATTATGGGAAGGAAAACAGTATCATCATGTAAAACATTAAATTTTAGGACCCAACCACATATAATGCAGAAAATAAAAGCTTTATGCAACATGCACTTTTACAGTACTTAAGCATTGTACAATTTCAGAAACAAACAATCTTCATTTATGAGACCACTTTAACTGAACACTGCAGCATTTACTTTTTTAAATAGTCATGATAGCAGTTTTTGAGTAAAAAGCAATGAAAAAATATATGTGCATATAATCTGTAACTCTAACCAAATTCAATACTCAAGGCTTTCCACTTAGACAAGATGTGAGGAGTTACTTTAGAATGCACACTTACTGGTTCTATTACTCGGTCATATACACGGTCATTTCATTTCCCTTGTTAAGTACAAAGCCAACTGGTGGGATAAAATGGCATTTGGTTCTCTCTTTATGTGCAAAATATACAAAATATTCCATTTCTTGTCATTTGAAAACGGCCAATCCAACACATTCAAGGGACACATGACAATTGTTACACATAAAAACATTCAATGAAAACAAACAAAAAAGGTTAAACACAGAAAAAAAAGAACGGTCATCAATTGGCAAATAAAAATTCACAATACAGCCACCCCTTTTGATGAGCCCCATCCTCCCCAAATACCCCATCCCCCAACTTAAAACACTGACATGTCACACCAAGTTGTGTGTACTGTTAATATGACAGAGGTAAAGTATGGTCATCCTTTCATCAACACAGAGCTTACACTTGTTCTGAGTACAACAAATTGTGGCCTCCATTCAATAGAATTATTGTTGCAATGGGTAACAGAATACAGAAAAAAACAACCATTTCTTTTTCTAAGAAAAAAAAGAGAGAAAAGGGAAAAGTGCAACAATTTGTTTAAGGTGCAGATGGCAAATGTATGTTGTGTAACAGACTTGAGGATGCAACGTGTGCAACGATCAAATAGATGCCTCTCGCTTCAACTGTCTCTACCATCCGTCCTGTTCCCTTCGGCACACCATTGTGCTCCCACTAAGCACGAGGATAAACGCAAGCCAGTCCGTCAAGTAAGACATTGTCCAGTGAAGGCCTCATTCGTACCCCCCACCCCCACCCCACCCCCAACTGGAAGGTCACAGCCCTGATGTGGGGACGGGGGCAGCTCCATTCACAGAGAGCTGACGATGGTGGTAGTGGTGGTGGTATATGTGTGTGTGTGTGTGTGTGTGTGTGTGGTGTGGGGGGCAACAGAAGACAGGAGGTGCCTCATGGCAAGTCTTTGGGTGCAAAGTCTCACTGAAGCGCACAGGTGGCTTGTGACTTCTTCTAGGCCAACAGGGTGAGCAGGAGCATGGCTGTCAGGCTTGCAGAGTCTGCCCAATGAATGGGCAGAGGGGCAAGAGCATAATCACAGATAGTCTGGTGCCACCTCTAAATGGAAGACCAGGTCCTTGCGGATCCTTGTTGAGGGGTCCTGGGATTTGCATCCAGGTTGAAGGGCAAGCCTCCTGTAGGGGATTGTGTACTTCCTGTCCACTTCTGAGTGGGTGTTTTTTTTTATTATTATTATTTTTTTCAATATTTATTTTTGTACGTCATTTTTTGTCTTTTGTAGTAAATACACTGTCCATCACCCTTCCCAAAACCTCCAACAAGGCAGGCAAAAGAATTGTAACCACAACAACAACAATAACAAAAAGACATATTAAAACAACGCAGTCACAGACATGCATTACGAAGCCATAACAAGCCACAATTTCTCACTCAAAAGTGTCTCCTTTGTCACGCATATGGTCCCATTAAAACCAATAACAAAATGAAGGGGAAGAAAAATAACAACAAACACACACAGAAACAAAAGCAAACAGTAAAATGTAAACGAATGGTGGTCATATAGCTGCAGAGTGGAGCTCAATGGGGTAGAGCTGTAGAGCATTGGGACATGGAGAGGGACCCCCTGACGACCTCCCAACACCCCCCCCCCCCCATACACACACACACCCTCCTCTGAAGTGTCCCTCAACCGCCCTCACATCCACCTCACTCCTCTTCACACACCACCCCCTCCAACCCACCAACCTCCCTAACCCCACCCCCAGGAGGCCTCATGCCAGGCAGCACAGTTAGGGCAGGATGGTGGTGATGAAGTCATAGAACCTTTTGGAGTACTGCTCAGGGTTCACCGTGGAGATCTCCGCGCCAGCCTGCAGAGACAGTAGGGGGGGAGGGTTCAGGCTCAATGCACATGCAACAAGGTCAATCATTTTACCCCCCAGGCTACACTGAAATGTCACCTGAAGCACAGCATACACACAGACAGATGTCGAGCGTTGCATGTACATAATAAAGAAATAAAATTTGTCTGTTTTTCTGTTGAAATTATGATCAACCAGAATAGAATATGCATCACAATCATCTCTAGTGAGAAAAGTGGGAGGAAATTTTTGCACAATACACCCAACATATGTTTTTATTTCATCCGGTATAGCCCAGCTTCATGTGTACTGTACAAAATCATGCTGATCTCACATACTGTAGTTGTTGACAGCAGTGAACTGTACACACACAAACACACACACACACACACACATTCCAAACTAGCTTCTGGCAAACTATTTTGAAATAACTGGAAAGAGGTTATTTTTAAACTTTGTGAATCAATCACTTTGCCAGTTGAGTGAGTTGAGATTTCATATGCGTATGTCTTTGTATGCCCTGGGGAGATGTCTCCATAAAATGACATCTACATTATAGGGAGCTCAGTGCTTCAATTAGTCAAGCTTGTGAGGGGAAAAAAGAATCTCTCTCATCTTCGGTTACTTGTTTAAGTTTACTTATCTTTTTAAAAAAAGCGTTACGAATTTTTATTACATATTCATGTGTAAGTTTAAAGAATGGTCGTTTTCACCAGATCATGTAACATTCCAACATTAAACCTGTCGTATACACTTTTAAAAAAATAAATGATACATAGATAAATTAAATTGAAATACTGTAATATTACTTGCACTATCCACACAAGTGAATTTGACTGTGATCAAGTTCAAGATCAAGATACTTACTCCATGTTTGACCGTTTTGGCAGCATGGGCTGCCTTCTTCTTGGCATCATAATGTGTCAAAATGTCAATGACAGCCATGAAGTACACTTCCTTCCTTGGAGCCGCTGTTGGGGAGGAAAAAAGACCTTTTTAATACATTTCCCATTAAGAAACGAATCACTGCAGGGTAGTGTATGGTGGTGTATAGTTACACTGAGGAGCAGTGTGTAGTTTTTATATTGTATTGACTTTTTTGGTCAGTGTGATGTCACATTTGGCATTGAAGCAGCAAACAGCACCTGGCAAACAACCGTTAAAATACTTGTGTGTATATAAAAAGTTTTCAGCTTTTTTTTTAAAATGTTTTAGCTTGACTGCTACAAGAACAAAATGATTGAAACAGATTTAGACCAGAGGTGGCTATTCTAAGACTTCAAGGGAAGTTCAGCCTCCCCTAAAATATCATCAAAAAGTTTGTGAAAAAACTTTGTGAATAAAATATTAAAATAGTTTGAAACTACTGTAGTGGCTTAAACTGTCACTGAACCAAACATTTTATCAAACAATGTAGATGTTAAGTGCAATTTTCGTGTTCCTAACTTCGTGTTCAGCCATTGCGGTCCATTGACTTGGTCAGACGCAGTGTAGTCTACTTCTCGGACTACGCTATTGACAGCGTTTGCGCAAATGCTTGATTCTTATTGGACTAATGCATGTCTATGACGCAAATGACGCACTTCCAGGGACGCTGAGCGTCTCTGGGGGTGAATGGGCAGTGGGCAGGCACGGACGCTGAGCCTCTGTATGATTGGACGAGCTACAAATAAGGTTGGACCTCTTTGATTGACAGCCTTCTGTTCCACGCATTGTTCTGGTTTTGTACAGCTAGGCTATTAGCTCAACAATAACGATAGAGACAGTGGTGCAGCATGTAGACAATTAATGTACTTTCAGTGTTAACATTACTTTGCAAATGAGCATGAATGGCTTTGTTTTTGTTCTCTATTGCATAGGTGGATTCATTGAGCCAGGGTGAGTTTGACGTCTTTACTAACTTGCTGTTTGTTATGTTACTGCCACCACTACTCCTCCCCATATCCCGACACCTCACCCCCACATGCTCACTCCGAAGGGAGCGCTCTAGCTTGTCGGTGAGCTCAGGAGCTAGTGATTGCAACAAATTTCAATAAACGTCACTCCTCATACAATGATCATGTGAGACCCCATGACTGAGAGAAAAATTAAATGGCAAAATGAACGATCGCCTTGGGAAAAAAGACTGCAGTGTGTGACAAGAAAACTTTTTTCCTGTAGTAGCCCTCTGCATTTTTGTGTCTAAAATATTGCATTAGTCTATGTAGTAGCCTCCAATATAGTAAAGTGCCAAATTAAAACAGTGCATTTTCTGCATTAATACTGTAGATAAAACTGCAGTTTTGATACTGCTGTACAATGCAGTATGTGCGTGTCTGTGTGTGTAAGCATTTCCACTCACCGTCATGACTCTTGATGGCGTAGACATCAATGGTGGGGTCGAACTCGCCAGGCGACAGGGGCTTGCTGTCCAGCGTGTTGCTGGGGCTGTCTGGGGGCGTGCCCACCCCGCCGTCACTCTCGCCTTCCTCATCCCCCTCGTTGTCCTCGCTCTCCACCTCCTCCTGTTCTGCCCGCTCCACGTCGTGGATGCCCACCAGCAGGCTGTAGTCCATCAACTTCAGCTGGGCCAGGAACTAAACAAAAGGAAGAAGAAGTGGGCCAAGGAAGCTTCAGTTGCATAGCAACACAATTCATAACAAACACATTAGTAGTTCAGTCAAAAAAGTGCTTTTCAAAGAGATCAAACAGATGACAGACCAAACAAAAAGTTTACTGTAGAGTTTGTTTTCACAGTGTGTTTTGAAGTTTCAGATCATGGGAATTGTATACACTTTTTATACATGTTTAATATTTTTTTTAATGCTTTTTAATTATAGTGCTTTGATTCCTTGGCTGCTATGCATCCTCTGCCATCTGTGTAAAGCACCAAAGGCGTAGATTTAATCTCAGCATTGGTGGAGACACCCCACTACCACCAACGTTGCTGGATGTTCTGAGGCATCTGACAAGTCTTGTACATGTTAGCAGGAAAATGCAAAACTGGTCGTATAGTAGCAGTATGTGTATAAAATGAGTAGAAAAGGGGATTTAACCCATTTAATCTATCCACCAATCGTTGGATATTGATGGGGACACCTTACTTGCGTCCACCCTGATTCTATGCCCTTATAAAGCACATTGAACTACATAAAATGAGTGCAAAACGCCTGTATGCCGATGAGAAATGCCTTTTCTTCTCCTTGCCTTAACACTTTTCCAATTTCCTCATCTAAACATAATCAGCAGGGTTTTCAATATCACACTAACTACATCTGCATTTATTATACATCAAATGCATTTATAGATTCAGCTGCTAACTATAGCCTAGACTTTCCTGTATTATATTGTTTTTCTTACCTCAAGAGGCTATTTTGCTTTGGTGGAATAATAGAATAAAGATCGACATGAAAACACATTTAGCAGTCTTCAGTTGCACTCTAAACTTCCTGTGACTGGATGGCTTGCCAAAACCACAAACCACATAAACTCCTGCATTTGTGTAGCTTCACTAATGGTTATCGGATCACCATGACAAAACAACAAAACACCAACATGTGCACACATGCACGCACTCGCGCACAGACACACACACAGACACGCAAAACAACCGCTTTTCTATTTACCTCAACATCTTTCCTGAGCTTCTCTAGGAACATCTTCTTGTTGTCCTCATCAATGTAGATCTTTTGTCTATCATTGATGAAGTCATTGTCTTTGTATGTGGGCAGTTCCTTGGCCTAATCAAAAAACAAGGGTGAAATCAGAGAAATTTGAGAGGATATGCATTTTACTATGGGAGTAAAAAAAAAATCTGCAAAAACATACTTTTTCCATGATGTTACAAAGCAATCTCACAAAACAGAACAAACTACTGTAAATGAAGATTAAGATTTTGAACAAGGCACTTTACCCCAGGCTGCTCTATGTGTGGCTGACCTTGAATGAATTGACAATTGTAAGTTGCTTTGGATAAAAGCATCTGCTTTATGAATAAAAGTAAATAATATAGTCATCTACAGCACTACTAAAAGAGCACGTCTGTCTACATGTGGAATCCACAAATTCAAATCTATGTCCACAATTTCATTCAACTGCAAACAATTTGTGATTGCATTTGTCTAGAAACATCCGTTCATACGCATCCATTCTATTTTCATAAAATATGACGATCCTAAAACTCCTTGTATTAACCATGGAAACATAGTTTTTACTGCTGAAAACATCCTTGTTGTTCTGGCAATATATTCTACAAACATCTTTAGTTGATTAAGTGGGAATGATTTTCTAAAAAACAAACAAACAAACTAGCCTACAGTGCTGTAAATAAGTTTCACAACCACGGTAACACTTTCAATTTTCACATAGATTTTCGTCTATATCGCAGCGTATATATATATGCTGTTCATGGTATTATATTCTTCACTAATTTTGACAATTGAACAGACTATTTTGCATATGATGACTTACACAATGAAATCATGCTGACATGTTTTGGAGAGAACAACCATTAGACTGAGAATCAGTTAATCAGTTTAGATCAGCAAGGTTTATTCATTTGGAAAATGAATGTGCTAAATGTGGGCTCATTGTGCTAAGTGTAGGACACTTCTACATAACCATTTGCAAAGATGCACTGAGACACTTGAAATATGTAAGACGTTTCCAATTTGATGAAATCAATGAGAAATGCCAATCTGTTGTGAACAATTGCAAGGTGGTTTGGAGATCTGTCCATGTTATTTTGAGAATGTCAAGAAATGAGCCGAACCAATGGAGAAAAACTGTAATGTCTTTAGTCCTGTGGTTGCCCAAGCTACTGGAAATGTTGGTAAATGGGAAAACTAACATGGCATGGTACAAAGTGCAGTACCTCTCGTTACCACAGAGGGTGCTGCTGCACCATCTGAGAGCACCAAGAGCAGTCATCATGATGCAAGATGCAAACAAGGAAAGGAGGAGGGAACTAACTAAATACAGAGGATAAATTAAGAATGTAATGTTAGTGAAGATGACCCATTTCAGAGTTGGTTTTATTGATTTTCCCAAAAAGAAAATCAATGCTTGCTCGCTAATGTGCACACACACACACACACACACACACACACACACAATTGCAGTTGTCACCAAAAATAACTCCTGCACAGACACACCCACACCAAACACACACACACACACACACTCACAAACTGACTCACACAGATGACAACCCAGCCCCATATGTGACAACTGTAGGTCTGGTCATACGGTAACAAACCAAGTGATTCAGATACGCCTTTTTAAGTACCATATAAGGCTGGTCTGGTCTTGGTCTGGTCAAGCGGCCAGGATACAGTCAGTTGAACAAGAGGGTTTATCTCAGCATGAAAGGTGGTAGTCCAACCACTGAGTGATGACGGGGCAAAGGACACATTCATCTATGAGACACTAAGAGACTTTAATATTCCTTGCAACAATTTTGTTTTCCTGCTTCTCAGATTGTGCCAGTATATAAATAGATTTTTTTTAAGATGTCAGATCCACAGGCAACTACTTCTGAAGAAAAAAAAAACTCTAATTAAACTTAACCAATATGATCTATTCACTAAAGGCCTCTTCACTTCACTTCTAAAAGCAGAGCAAATAAGGAAGTGAGAGATCAATGCAGGATCTAGGTCATCGAAAGTGGCTAAGACCCCCCCCCCTCCCTCCCTCCCTCCCTCCCCATCTCACAACAGCCTGCACAGTTAATCCCCTTCCCATTCAGATGGACTGAGGTGCGTTGGTCTCAGAGACATTGTGAGAGCACAACGAACACCACATTGGTCTTACATAGAGTGTTAAATAACAACCATTTGTTTGTGTTTGTTTAAGCAGCCTTTTCTGTCCTTTTGAGGCTTTTTCATACCAATTTACATACAGACAGGAGAGAGTTAACATTTCAGTTTTGGGGAAAAGAAATCTTCAAATGTCAGTCAAATGAAAAGGTATGGGCATACTGATGAAATGACACCTTTAATATCGTCTACAGCTGAAATAATAGCTCACAGACACTTCTTGCAGTGTCCCTGAGTTCTGGCTGCAGGCATTTTCTGACCATTCCTCCTCGAAAGATGTCTCTAGATCAGTCAGGTTTGCTGCATATAATCATATACTGTACATCACACATGCCATCAAATCAAATGGGCTTCTTTCAATGCTACATGATGCAATCATGTTTTTAGTTTGCAGACAATAGATATCATGCTTGCTAGAACTTCGTGTAGTCGTGGGAGAACAAGCTATGAGGATGAGGAAGTAGGTTAAGACTAATATGTCTTGGATTGGTCAGTTAAATAAGCTCTGAGGTTAGTCTGGGCCATATTCCTGTTCTAAAAAAAATAAATACATAGTTTTCTGCAACTGTCTGCAACTTGTATTCCCCAACAACAACAAGACCTGTTATTCCTAGAAATATTATTAATAGACCCCTAGTCACCCTGGTGTGTGTACTTAATCTTAATTTAACAACATGCAACACTTAACTTTTTGTTTACAATGAATCGCCAACATCTCTGAAATCCTAATTTCACGACACGATAGCTTTCAGAAATCTGCAACATTTCTGTAGCAACAACAGATACTATATCAGTTAAGATCCTTGGCCTTACGGATCTAGGACTCCTGTTCTTCGTTAAGCCATTTTCTCAGCAATCCCTAAGCTTTGTGTCCAAGATGAGAACATCCAGTGAAGAGTATTTTAAGCCGTGACACGTTTGCTAAGAACAAAGGCCAATCCGCAATCTGTGATGTGCGGTCTGACAGTGCCACAGCATGTGCGTGTATGTGCGTGTGTGTGTGTGTGTGTGCGCGCGCGCGTGTGCAAAGACAGTGTCTGAGGCAAGGAAAGGTGCTATTTAAGAACCATGGAGCGATGAGAGTCTGTCTGGCCTTAGCGCTGAACAACAGTCAGCCAGCTGGTGCAGTCTAAAATGGGAGGGAATACAAGACAAAAATAGATGCACTAATGTCAACAAACATGCGCCTTGGTGGAACTGACTATCTCCTATATAAATATATATGAAAAATAAATAAAGAAATAAATAAAACATAACATAACATAACATATATAATGACGAATCAACGTGAAGAGAACTGACTGTGCTCGCTTGGTAATGCGCAAGATGAGGACGGTTCGTTCTTACGGTCCATCACTGTTTATCTTCATACACCTCATCAATTAGATGTGCTGAAAAACATTTGGCTTTCTGCAAAACAGTTTATCGATGTTCCAAGATGTAAGATTAATGGCAGTGCGGATGGGCACGAGTCTGCGTGTATTATAAGCACAAAGTACACACGCGCACACACGCATACACACGAGAGTGTCACACACACACACACATGAGAATGGTCCTCTAATAAGCATTCTGAACATGCACACTTCATGAAATTACTAAACGGAAGAACACAGAGCACATTGTGTTTCTGCTTAAGATGAAAAGAGGAAATGTTTAATGAAAGCTCTCTTCCACTCTGATTTCACATTTTACACACTTAACAAGCTTCACTGTGGGACTGTGCTCAATCACATGCATGTGTATTTACGCTAATGTGGTTCTGCCTTGTACATATACATTAGTTGGGCAAGGCAGTAAAGCATGAAGTGGACCGTCAGGCTCAATTGCAGCTAGGAGAGTGTGTGTGTGTGTGTGTGTGTGTGTGTGTGTGTGTGCGTGCGAGAGAAATAGAGATAGATAGAGATACACGCAATGTGTATGTGTGAGACAGTAGCAGCATGCTCTGATCTGTGCTTTGGCGTGGGGTTATGGGAAGGCGTGTGTGTAAGAGTGTGTGTGTGTGTGTGTGTGTGTGTGTGTGTGTGTGTGTGTGTGAGAGAGAGAGTGCGAGTGTGTGTGTTTCCGTGCGCCGGCTGTGCCCTTGCTCCCACGGAAGGGCAGAGATTAGGCAGCGTTGGGCAGCACTCATGTGTGGGAGAATAAGGGGACTAATCCTGGAACCTGTTCACCTCACGGCACCTTTGACTGGTCACAGACTCACAGCCCAGCCCAGCCCAGCACTGCACTGCAGAGCCCATCTGACTCGTCTCAGGGAGATGCAGCAGGGCTGGAGGTGTCATGGCACCAAGTGTGAACTTCAGGCTCTCTCACAACAGAGCACACAGATTGATAAGACACTTGACTCCTCATAAAAGAAATGAAGGCATCCAGTAGCTCATCTGATACTCGCATCAACACAAATAGATGTAATAGATGTTAGAAATTGCAGGAAGCACAGTGGTGTGGTAAGATGCTATGGAGGAATAGAATACTGTATTTATCATGGCCG
>JASCQY010000057.1:15311083-15328845 GCA_030264315.1 Sardinella tawilis | reverse complement strand
CACACACAGACACACACAGACACTCACACACACAGACACACAGACACACACACACACACACACAGACACGCACACACAGACACACACAGACACGCACACACACAGACACGCACACGCACACACACACACACACACACACACACACACACGTCCCCATCATAAGCGACTCTATTGAGATCCGTGATAGAGATACGGGCCAGAGAGTCTGTGTTCATGTGAAGAATGTGAGGCGTGTTTGGACCATGAAACGTGTGTAATAGAACATGGCCTTGTCCAAATAACACTACTGAACATACATTCTTAACCCCCCCTTGTCACATACTCACAAATACAGCCAGGCAGCTGTCAACACTATGAAAAACATACCATGTGCCACACATGAGTGTAAATTTATGATGCATAAAATATTTAAAAACTACACAAATAGGGAACGAGGGTCTTATGGTTTAGAGATTATGGCTACCAAGAGTAAAATGATTCTGCAGGTTGAAATAATAAAAAATAAAACTAGGGGGAAAAAAAGAAAAAAGTTTTTTTTTAAAAATCAAAACAAATATACTGTGCTGACATGAAAAATCTGGAAACTATTCCCCAGTGATGCGTACAAAGCCATGTTCAAAGCAGTGAGCGGCCTATTACTCTGACTTTTGGTCTTGGCTTCTACAGATTTCCCACACATACATTTTTACAAGGCATCCTGACACCGGCAGTGACTGGTTAGACCACAAATGACATCAGTGCAGTCAAAGCATTTTTGTACAGTGATGGGAGTTAGGGCGTGGGTCAGAGCAGAGTCATCTCTACTCTACATGGATTAGGATTGCGCTCACCTTCTCTTTGTCGCTTGCCTCCCTGGCAACGGTGGAACCCTGTGAAACAAAAGAAAGCGTTTAAAAGGTGACGGAGGCTTCCATTACATGCACAACAGTTATCAGGTGTTAACAGACAGCAGTTAACGTTCACAGGTGTGTGTGTGTGTGTGTGTGTGGGCGGGGGGGTGGCCAGAATGAGGGCTCACCTTCAGGTCGTACTTCTTATACACGGATAGCCTGTGGCTGAAGACGTTGCGTGTGACAATCATGTAGGTCTCGTCCCCATCGACTGTAAGGCGGTACATTCCTAGGAACTGGGGTAGAAGTGTGTTGCCATGACACTCCACTATGAACTGCAACAAGGGGAGAGAGAGATATAAAAACAGTGTTTTTGCAGTCATCATATAGAGCTGCAGTACTTTTTTTTTTTTCAAATCATAACAGCCCAGCCCAGTAGTGCCTGAAACATTTAACTTAAAACTTTGTGTTCAAAAACGCACAAGCCTCACTAACTCTTATGTTTTAAGGACTGCAGTGATTGGACGACCATCAGATTGCAGTTTTGCTAACTGAGGGAAACGGCAAGCGCAGACAACTGACCACCCACAGAGAGGAGCAGAGGGTAAAAATCTGTTCACTGTGGGCATCAATCTAGTTGAGGCGATGCCAGTCTATCCTTTTCTGGAGAACGAAGGGGAAGTTTGACCAGCTGGATCGTTTGGATTTCATCTTTTAGCAGATGCTTTAATCAGGAACAGCCTGGGGCACGAAGCAAGCAAGTAATAAATCAACTTTTATTTTCTGGGGATTTAACAGGCAGGGGCTCAGTGTCGCCTGCATCCTCCTCTACTTGGAGAGTTGCTTGACCACCACCAATACCACGTAAACAAATGCGGCCGAGGGGAGGATTAGTAATCACGTTTCCCGAATTTGATTCAGCAGAGAAATGAGCAACAGTAAACACATTATTTTGGGGTTTAAAAAAGCTGACTATCCTACAAATTCATGACCTATAACCAAAGAAGTTGTTTCGAATTTAACTTGGTGAAAAAATGGAAAAATATCCTTTTTTCCCCCTCATATTAAAATAGCCACATCTTCCTATGAACTTCATCTTAATTTTCATCTCCCTACAGTGCTAGTCTGGATTTGATTCCATTGAGCTGGTTGTCCTTTGGCATCCAATCAGCAAACAGGAGAGGCTGTGATCACTGAGCTGGAGTTCTATCAGTCAAGGCAGGCTATCATTCAAGGCCTAATCCAATTGTTTTTCAAATTCAACACCTCCAGCAAGTAATTGCTTCTTGCTACCAAATGGCCAGACCCTCTTTAAGAAGATTAACTGTAGTACCAGTGGCTGGTTTTCTAAGTAGTTTATGTCAAGAATCAGGCATTTTCTCCGGTCATACTTCGTTTTACTCTCTGGCCGACTAAGCCCTGAAATCTGCACCTGGAGATGGCGGCCTGTACCTGATGGTACTTCTTAAGGATGTTGTGCATCTCGGCCACGTCCTCGCTGGTGATGGTCTTGACAACGTATCTCTTGTCGTAGGAGGTGTGGAAGCGGGCGCCGCTGCGGCCCTGTGCGTCGCTGGTCAGGGGTGCGCTCCGCGTCAGAGAATTCTGGGGGAAACACCAAGAACATAAAAACCTCGCGACAGAAGTCATTGAAGGTGTGTTAAAAACTAAATCTCACTTTAGAGATCAATGGCTACTGATGGATTTTATGTCAACCTTGTAGATATTTCAGAGAGCAAGACTGAGGAGAGGCAAAAATTCTCAAAATATTTTGTTATTAAACCACTGTTCAAAATCAGTCGGAGGTATTAGAATTGGTCAGAACAGTCATAAAATGCTCAGAGAAATTTTCCTTCTTCCCAATATGTGACTCAGTATTTCTACATTCCCACTAGCAGCTAGGGACAACCGTTTTAGGCTCAAAAGTCCTGTGAGTATGCAACAGAAAAAAATTGTATTACGATTTCTTTTTTTCCCCCATCAAGCAAAGACGATTCTCAGTCCCCTCACATTAACAGGTCCTTTTAATTACCACCACATGTCAAATGCTGAGACAGACATTCATCACGTCTCTGAGGGATAGTGCTCCTGTGAGTATACAAGCATGTATGAGTGTGTGTGTGTGTGTGTGTGTCCCAGTTTCAGCACAGCTTGAGCAGGGAGAGGCAGACATGACAAAGTTGAGAAGACCGCAGGCTTGCTCTGCTCTGCTGGAGAGGGTGAGTGGCAGACACAGCTGCCGAGATCCTGGTGTTTTTTGGAGCCCTGTGTGTCTCGCATCGGCTTCACACACACACACACACACACACACACACACACACACACACTCTCTCCATGGCTCATAGAGCTTCAACCATCTTTCTCTCTCATTTTAAAGCTCACCCCCGCTCTCTTCTCTGAACTAATTGTTTTCCATTGTAACAAAAGGCAAAATGCAGCTGGCACGGACCGGAGCCAAAAGCCTGTTTTCCGTTCCTCGTGCTGTGCTAGCCCTCGTCCTGCGCAGTGGCTAAGGCAGGCAAGTACAGAGGGGAGAGAAGCGCAAGGATGAGCCATGGCCTGGCAGCCTGTCCAGCCGTGGCAAGGGTAGCGCAGTCGCTTTCCTTCCCCAGTAGGAAGTGTGAATACAGATGAGCATCGCAGAGAGAGTTACGAGAACAGGACTTTGGCACAGCGTTACAGCTCAGCGGAGTTCACCAAAAAGCACAGTCCCTCAACGTGCCTGGAAAGAGTTATGAATCTACAGCACATGAACAACTGTTCGAAGGGCAATTTGACTATTTCAAATGTAAACACACAGTTTTTCAGCATTCCCAAACAACTGTTATACAAATGGCCAACAAGTTTTTGGCCATTCGTATAACCATTCGTATAACAAGTTTTTGGTCATTCGTATAGTTTTTTTTTTCCTCAGATAAAATGAAAAGTAATTTCTGTTAGGGTAAGCGTTTGATTTAGAGAAGTCTTGCATTCCAGTTCTGTTGCTGCGTAGTACTCGGCTAAAGCACGATCCCCCAGGCAGGCAGGCAGAGGCAGAGACAGAGACAGCCGTTTGACTTCAAACAAGGTCAGGCCACCAGCTAATCCTCTGGCCAACAGTCGACGGAATCCCAGGAGCTCTGCGGTGGGTCACACAGGCAACTGAACTCCAAAACGAGAGAGAGGGAGGGGGAGGGAGGGAGAGAGAGAGAGCGAAAGAGAGAGAGAGAAAGAGAGAGAGAGAGAGAACTTGTGCCCGGGACATCAGCCTCTCTGAGCGGATAATTGCAGACGTTGCTTGGGATAATGGCACGATGCCCACTGCTGTAGCAAAGGAAGGAGGGCAAGCTGTGCGCGAAGCAGGCACCCACGCTCTTGGTTTATTACCTCTTGCCCGAGTTGCAAGAGGCAATCTTTTCTCATATGCTTTTACTGGCCGAGTTTAAAAAAAAAAGAAGAAAGACCTGCCTGAGGCATTTTTGTCATTGTTTACCATCATTTGTTCCTTGAGGAGACAAGATTTTATTTATTTTTTTACTCCTTTTCTTTGCTGGTCTAGGCCTTGCAGGATCAATGAATGGGTTGAAACATGAGGGTAAATTAATTGTTTACTGTTTAGACATTGTTGCAGGACACCCACATGGGTGGAGAAGTTGTCAGAGGAACGGTATGGACTCATGGCATCATTATGCAAGATAATGGGGCACAGTACTGTATAGTGTTTAATGATTTAAAATGCCACTCAGTGATCTTCACTCACAAACACACCTCAGTTTGCAGGTGTACAGCATTCGTGCCAGATCAACTTGTTACCGTTACCCTATCTCCAGCAGCATACACCAAATATGCCCTTGATGACCTCCTGACCTCAGCGCCCGTCTCCCCTTTCGAGTGTGTGCCTGCATTTACCTGGAAATCTTGGTCATCGATGCCAAACCGCTCTCTCAGGTTACGAAACACCAGCGGACAATACTCCTTAAATTTAAAATGGCTTGGCATGTTCTCTCTGTAATGAAAAAGAACACAAACATCAACGTGTAAGAACATAAACATCACCTTGTTCCAACAGTAAAAGATACTGTATTATAATACTGTAATATCATGTTTATAAAAACAAACTTCTATGTTCTCTTCAGTGGTACACTGAAAAGGGTTTTGTTGTCAAAAAGTAATGTATATTTAAAAGGACTGCCGGTCAAGAGTCCTATTGGTCTCAGGGCATGACCTGAACAGACTATGACTTGTAGGCTACACTTGCAGGCAATGCATTCAGCAGTGGCCTCGTGTTTTACATTTCTGTCTATGCATGTAGCTAACACTTTTATCTAACGCAACATAAAAAGTGAAAAGCAATACCAGTTAACAATAAATACTTCTAAACACCACTTGACTATCAAATTGCTTCCATCTTCGTTGATGGTGTGCGAGTGCTCACTTGTTGAATAGATGGTTGTCCACTTTAATCTTGGAATAGGCCTTGAAGTCATCAGGCATCAGCATAATGGGGATCTGGATGTGACTCAACTCATTTATCTGTAAGGGACACAACAGAACAGAAACATGTCAGTTTACCACAGGAAATTCCCCCATGTCGCAATACGTTACAAAATTAATATACCACTTTGCAAGTTGAGTCTTTCGCATTGTTGAACACAAATGCAGGTGAAAGTATCACCTCAAGCGACCATGAGAGTGACCTAAAAATTTCATTCTAAACATTTCCCTGTTTATTTACCATTAAGCTGCCAGGTTTTTGTTACTATTCAAATCTGGCAGGTCTTTTTGTCCTTAAAAAATGTTTTATAAACAAACTCTCTCAAACACACACACACACACACACACTCTACACCATGCGGGGCCCTGGACTAGCGAGAGCTTGAGCGCAGTTGGTGCTCTGACGTGCCAGTCTCGGAGCGACACCTCAGCACACAAAGCACTGCTTGATAGGGCACGACACAAGGACAGCGGGCGCAGGGAGTCAAGGACTGGGAGCCAAGACAATGCCTTGATGCATCTCACAAAACTACGGCCCTCTGTTCTGAAAAACGCTGCGTCCAAAGGCCCATGTTTATTGGAAAGGCTTTGACAGGCTGCCATAGGCTGCAGCAACAAACTGAACAGGACATAAAAAAAGAGCAAATGGCGACAAAGTCTAGGCCTTGATGTTGTAGTAACGACTGCAGAGTTTGGTAGGTTAATTGATTAAGTTTGTTCCAGGATGAGGATATAGCCTACCGTAGGCCTCTCAGACCAAAGAGAGCATGTGTGAAATGTAAGCTACGATAAATAAGTACGACTCAGATTCTACACAGTGATGAACAATATATAGCTAATCAGATACTGATAAACTAATTTGATGCCTAAGGATATTTCAGTACTGTCCTGAAAATAAGCCGCACCTTATATTTGCGCAAACTGAAAAAAAAAAAAAAAACGAAAACAAAAAACAAACAAGCCAACAAAACCACCCTTATATACACTGCACCCATGTATTTACCCCATAGTTCACTTAAATTTTTCACCATAGATAATAACCCGGAGATTAGCCTACAGCACAACACCTGACAACTAAATATGAAAACCACAGTAACTGGTCCGCTCATACACTAACTCTCACTGCAAGTGCTGTTCAGCACACGCACAAAGAGTTAACAACTCTAGATGCAACATTCACACAACGGAAACCAGGCAGACTTTCACACATAGGCTGAGCTTCAAGTTTTGACAGTGATTAAGACGCAAGTTACATTTTAAAAAGGGGTGAAAAAAAAATGTGCCATGTCAAAGGAACAGTAACGTAACAACCCATCAATCCACCATGACACAACCTTAGAGGGGGTACAGACTAGAGCTAGAATTGAGGCCTCTGAAGCCGAAGGCCCTCGTCTTGTCCTGGCAAAGACCCAAAGAGGAAACCTGAAGAGTGAAAGGGCTTCAGTGAACCAGTGCAAGGAGAGTTTCAATAGCAGGCAGAATACTTATTTCCTCAGTCCGGGGAAATCTAATTACACCTCATTTTTCACTCCTCGCTTCTGCCAGCTTTCAGCACTAGGGATCTTCTTCAAGATGCTACTCTAGGCTATGTGCAATTCCACAAGGCTGGGGTGAGACAGCCTAGGCGAGGGGCTTGGTCAATTTTGGACATCCAATGCCTCATCCCAAAATTACACACTGGCTACTACAGGGATCAGAGTTCAGATTAGGAGATTAGGTTGGGCAGGCATTTGTGAAAGTGAAATACAGAGGATAAAATGATTCACTGTACATGGGCTGTACAAACAAGGTACTGCCACTTTCAGTTGTGAGAACCAAAAACTTTCATGAACAAACATTCTTGCCACCAACCAAGTACATTGTTGAAGACACCGCATCAGAAATCTCATTGCTGTCTTCATTACTACCTGAACATTTAAAAAAAACTGCATTATGAAATAGATGTGTTAACTCTACAGCTAAGATCAATATATAGTACAACACATCATCAGTGTGGCCAATGTCAAAGTTAAAAATTGGCAATGGCCCATTTCATCAACAAACAAAGTAGAGAAGTTCAACAGGCCCTGTGTTAGGGGCAATAAAAATGTATGCTGGTTCAGGGACAGATGGTCTCCTCTGGTCAATGATGTTTCATCTGATATGCATGCGTCCTCACTCTCGCTGCTGGACTGGGCCATCACTTAAGGCAAGAGGAAGCTTGGGAGCTGTTTGATGTTTACCTCAAGAGGGGAACATCAAAACCCCTTGACAACGTGTGATTTCTGAAAGAGACGGCTAACACAGATATCTCACAGCGTTGACTGTTCTTCTGCAGCCAACAAAATATAAAGCACTCTATTTTAAGTCATCCAAACTTTCCCCAAAACCTATTAGCTTATGATTTATTAACGAGACCATTTTCTCTTTCACTCTCTCTCCCTCTCTTGGTCTACTACTACATCCAAGATGAAGGTTACAGCGTGTGTTCCGGGGAAATAGGTGCATGATGGATGTGATGGTTCTGGAGCCCTAAGCCTCTGACAACATGACATGGAACAGTCGTAAATCACTGACCATGGAAATTACAACCAGCCACACACACTGTTTTCATTAAAAAAAAAGAAAGAGAGAGAGAGAAAGGGGAAAAGAAAACTTTTACAGGAGGCCTTCACCTAGGAAAAACAATAAGTTAACTCAAATGTGACAAAACCAAGCACTAAAGCTCAACGTGCTTTAAAACTCTCTACACTTGTTCCAAACGTGCTTGGTGCATACACCCAATCCAAAGCACTATTATACGGCGCACAGGCTCAGAAAAGACTCCATGCAGGACCCCACTGAACCCGTCTCCTCTTTCCGTCGCCGTCTTGCTGTGAGGTAGACACGCCGGTCGGCTGTGCAGTGCAGAGTGAGCCTGCGTGTTTGGAGCCGCCAGCCCTGCTGCGACATGTGTGAGCGCGATGAAAAATGAGGAACGGAGCTTTCTGGAGGTCGAGGAGGGCCTGTCTGCATATCAGCGGAGTCTTGGCTCCGAGACCGTTGGTACATGTAAGCTGCCGCTGAGTACAACACCACACAACACAAGCCTCCCCCAACACAACCCACCCCCCAAGAGCAGCCTTCTGATTTGTAAGCAGTGCAACGACACAGTAAGCCAATGCTCACAGATCTAACGGTCTTTCAATGTTCAAATGAAATCAGTGAGCATCAAAGACAGGCCTTACTTCAAAGAGCACTGCCCGCTGTTCCCATTCACTTTGCAGTAAGTAGAAAGAATCAGGAAATTAATGTATGTCAATTATAGCTAGCTAGTCATCTTCAGTAACTTTCCTGAGATTCAAACAGAAATGGCCAGGGTGGTACATTCATAAAGTACTCACTACCATTACTGATACTTTAACTTCCCTTTGTCTCTCTACCTGAGACAACTTGTTCTACTTGTGGGATATTTAAGCTACCCCTATTTCACACTAAATGACTGTGAAAGATAGTAATTATCAACTTGAGCAGAGTTTAGACTACATAAAGAGGCTCTAATGTTTTCTTATCTCTTCAATCACCTCAGGGAGTTGTGCACTTCAGCCTACAAACTATATTTGCCTGTTTGCTTTCTTGAAGCTCAATATTTGTGGTCATCTGCTGAACGGGTATGCATTCACATCAAGTATAAATAAGCAGTAAGCCTAGGGCATACAATTAGCTATGACACTGCGCGTAGGTCTGCGTATTAAGCTACTTGCATTAGGCCTCTATTTAAAAAAAAAAAGAGAGAGAGAGAGAGAACACGGTGACCACATCATTTCTGAAAATAGGCTTGTACATTTCTAAAAAGCCACAAACACCATAACTTGGGAGATTGTTGTGATATTTACAATGGCTGGAGAGAAAATAGAAAAGAGAAGGTCACGCTCATGTTCAAACTTTTACAGAAGTTGACACCCGTAACAGCTGGCCAAACATTGACAATTACATATATTTCATTCAACATTTTAAATCCATTCGAGGCTAACTGTAAGCTGCTTCTATAGCAGGGCAGGAGGTGAGATTTCAAAATTACTGAAGAATATTCGATTGTCAGAGGGACTGTAGACTAGCTACGAACCATGAAACAAGTGCTCATGAGCAAACTGCATTCTGCAAAAGATGATAATATGCAACTTTGTTGTTAAATCATATTTCCAGATTAATACACAATAAAAAATGATGTGAAACAAACAAACAACAACAACAAAAAAATCACCATTAGGCCTAGCCCTCTCTCCTCAACCCTCACCCCCCGCCCCCATCTTAAATGTACTGTACAGAGGTTGCACAGAAAGGGGTAGCACTAACTGCTTCACGAAGTGAGTATGCCTGAGTGAATGTGTGTGTGTGTGACGGTATCAAATAAATCAAATGCTCTGGCACATGTTCAGCAACTGTTGCACACTCAGCACTTATCTCTCTTCAGTTACCTCTCGCAGTCCAAGTTTCACATCACCACTTCCTGTTTGTCACCATGGCAGCGGGCGAAGGTTTTCCGCTTCAAACCGAGCATGCTTGCCCTCCACCAGGACAGGAAGACAGAGAGCAGAGAGAAGGTGCTCATCCTGCCACTGACAAGCACCTTCAGCAAATCATCTTGAATCTCACTACATTCAACTCAAACAAATCCTTTCACGTTGGGGAAGTTTGCAACTCCAAATTAGCGATTTGTGTTTTATCAGTCATTGAAACATAGCCTAAGAAATCATGCTACACCAATTAAAAAAAAAAGATAGGCTTGTGTCCATTATTAATTTTGCTATCTGGAGACGTAAATAAAAAGACAACACTGTGAAAACACTGCAAAAGGCTACGAGAAGGTCTCATTCCATTGTTGGGAGGTAGCCCTGGCCCTTGACCTATGGTGAAGGCAGGCAGCACAATATTTACAGTGAATGACCTTCAAGGGGATCTTTTAAACAATGTAATCAGATATACACAAACAGCACAGGCTGCTTTAGATATGAATACCCTGTGTTAGAAGCAGGCTATAACATTCACCATCTAAATAGGAGCTTGCTTTCCATGACTTTGTCCGACTTCACAGATGGGGGAATCTGCACAATATCGTCAAAACAGATGTCGCATAAAAGCAAACTCAAATAGTGACACACAAAACAGACAGAAGTGACCCCCTAAAGCCCTACTGATTCTTGTTCTTTTCTCTGATCACTTCAACCCAACATTAGATATGTCTAGGCCTAATATTTTACTAAAACTGACTACCAGCACACTGCACAGGCTACAAAATGCATACCCATACCTTTTTTTAGTAAGTAAAGTAAATTCAATTTAGGCCTACACAATTAGTTAAGCTACAGTTTGTATTATGATCTCTCATTTTTAAATGGTAAAATGGTACAATAAAGTTGTTTTAGCTTCAGCCCTAAATGCTCACTAATGAACAACCTTTCATCAGAGAACTTTCAGATGAACTTTGAGCAGCCATAGAAATCTCCAGAGTCTCCTCGAAAGAATCTGTTTTTCTGAGAGTACGTACGCCCAACACAAGTGGCTGCAAAGAGGCTTGGTGTATGTTGGTTCAATGCTAACGTTATCAAACAATCTGTCCACAGCTCAGCAAGGGCCAAATAAGCTAAGCAGAAGGGAAGTCAGTATATCAGTCCCTCACATCTCAGATGATTGTTGGGATTAGCCTATAAACACGGGTTGACAACACGGCAGTGCTGCTGTCAAGTGCCTAACCTAACATCACACAAGTGTCAAAAATTTGATAGCTGTGCGGTTTTAGTATACTACTTTCCTTTACAAAATGATGACCTTGGTGACTGCCAGGATATGTCTTGCTTTACTGTTATTGTGTGTGTGCATTCACCCATTGGCACATATTAGCTTTTAGTTCTAACTATTTATAGAGACTCCTTACGTGACACAAAAACAGACAGAGCAACTGAGTCAGAGAAGGAAAGTCTGGGAGTTTGAAAGAAAGAAAGAAAGGAAGACAGAAAGAAAGTACAGTTAAAAGCCAGTCTAATACAATTAACGGTATGACCAATTCTTGTGAGTAAGGACAGTGCTCAGACAATAGCCTCTTCGTTATAATGATCAACTGATTTCATTAAGCTTTGAAAGAAAAACAATAGCATTTGTTAGAATGTCAGGTGCTTAACAAAAACAACTGCAACAAAGTATGATATAATTTACACCACTACTGGGCCCTAAGCACAAGCTCAAATTCAGCCAACAACCTCGCCTTGCATGGTCAAGCACTGGCACACTCGATCTAACAGCACGAGTTCACGGTGAGCCAACAGCTGCGTGTGTGATTCATACACACCGCTGATAAACGGACCAAGTGGTCCACCACAAACCCCTGTCACTCGCAGGCTTTGTTCTCTACAGTAGGGGCACTGGAGAGTCCCGTAAAACCTCTTGACCAGGGCCAGATTTCACTGATCGCTGTAAGTGATAAATAAATAAATAAAAAAATAAAAATACACTGATGGTATTAATGGATCCCCACTGTTTGGGGCTGGAACTAGAAGAATGTGGCAGGCAAGTGGAAAAGCTCCAGCAAGTGGCAGTCAATGTGTTTAATTGATGGGGCTCCCTCCAAAAGATAAGGAAGGGTCTGTTCTCAAGCCTCGGAGGCATTCTGCGCAATGCATTCTTTGCCTCCCCCTCAGTCCATTCCTCCAGTGTGATGGGACACCCAGGCCTGGATAGCCAGCCCTTCGTCCACTGTAACCTGGGACGCAGACTATTGGGCGAAATGTTGTGGAGGAGAACCATGCGCTGCCTGTAAGCTCTAAAAATACCAATCTTGGACTATGGAGTTTCAGCCAAGGCAGGCCTTATCCTTTGTATTTCAACAGACCGATCTTTGAGCACAACTCCAGAGCACTGCCAAGACAAACAGCTATGGTCGTTGGACTTCTGCAAAGCTCTAAGAGTATACTAAGTAAGACACTGTCAAAAACAGATGTCAAACAATAGACTGATCAAGGAGGTCACTGGGGCAGCCTCAACAGAACCAAATACCATAATCATGAATATTAAATCACAGAAGAAAGAGATGAAGTTAAGTAGCCAGGGTGTCAAGACAATGAAGTGCACACAGGCTCCATTTTGAAAAAGCCTTTGCTTTGGGGAAAGACAAAGAATGTTGAGCAACTCCTCTGCTTCTGCAGTCAACCCACAGGCCTTGCACAGTAGTGGTGACTTATGTTCTGCAGGTGGTCCAGCAGCTTTGACAGAGAGAGAGAGAGAGAGAGAGAGAGAGAGAGAGAGAGAGCTGCTGTGCTTCACCTCAGAGTTTCACTGCTTCTATTTCTCATGTAACTGTGCATGATGGAAGATGCCGTTTTTATGTTGACAACAATTATAAACAAGGTCTTTGCCAAAAGATAATAGAGAACATCCGTGATGGCACAGATGGGGAGTTAACCATACCAAAAAGAAATGACTCAACTCACTCAAAACAGGAAGTTCTAGGTCCACAAACATTTTTCAAATATTTACCTGAATGTTACCAGTTATTAGGCCTCTATTAGAGTCAAACACTACATTACTGGCTTTGCTTGTTTCAGATGTAACATATTTCAAGCTAATAACCAACGACACAAGAAGACTTTTTTTCCACATCAAGGAGGGAAAAATATTCCCTAGACTAACAGTCAACTCAGGGCTTGGTGTGGACATCTAGTTAACGTTACTGATGAAACTTCACGTCAGAACAGTAGCTTTTCATACTGAAAACAGCTACCGAGTACTTCAATTCCAATATCATTTTAACAACATAGATACCTTAAAAGAACAGATTTATTGAGGGTAACTTACTCACCGAATGGTTAACACCCCACATCAGAACACTCAGCAAAGGGTCGCTGGCACGGAACAGCTTCACTTTTTGAGCTACGAAATGTTTCTTTTTGGTTTTAGTTTTGCTTGCAAATGATGCAGCAATGCTGCCGGCAGTGGCAGCCATCGACATTTTTTTTGCTATAATAACAAATTCACTACCACAGTGAAAACTCGTTACAAAGCAGGCTGTCGGAATCCCCACCGCCTCTCAGTTCACTGACATTTACGTTTAGCTAGCTGGCTAACATAGCTTGCAAACTTATGTTAGCTCGTGAGCCACCAGTAACCTAACGTTAAGCTAACGTTATGTCTACTGTAAGCCTGAAGCCGTAACTAGCATCCAACCTTGCGAGGAGCAAAGAGATTGGAAAAGCTATGCAATTTTGAAATATTAATAGAATTCGCTATCCGAGTTGGTGTGTTAAACGCTATCTCTCTGGTGCAACACTTCCCTCATCGTCAGTCTTCCCTTCCTTCCCCTCAATTCCCCAGCTGTGGCCACACCAACCCCTTCAGTAACTTAGCTAGCAGTTAACAGGAGGCTAGCAACATGCCAAACAGACTGATCTTCCTACCCAACTCACACAAAGGTGTCAACAACGAGAAGCGTTTAGATTCGCTTCAGAGTCCCAATAAATACGTCCAATATCAGAGCCTGTGTTTCAGGCAATGCAACTCCCAGACTACAGATGGTCCAGCCAGGCTGAAGTCAGTCACTGCGGCGCTCCCCTAATGACATGCTAGCCATCGAGCCCATTTATCAGCACCCGAGAATAAAGTAACGTTATCCTGAGTTATGCGTGGACTATTGCCCCTCTTTCAGTCAAATCTCCTGAATACTAGCGACGAAATGTTGAGAATATTCAGTCCTCAAAGCGAGAAAAGGAGACCAGTCGTGCAGAGCAGTTCTGCGCTGGTCTTAGCTCAACCCGAGTGTTTCCGGCTGGGTTGTCTGCGCTGACTGACAGCTCGAGGTGGGAGGAGGCCGGGCGGCGCTCGCTCGCAGTCACATTCATTCTTCATCTGTTTCTCGTTATATCCAGAGCGGTAGGCCTACGCACTCTCTCGGTTTGGTTAAAACGTGTCAATGAAAATCTGTCGTTAACCTCAGTGTTTTTAAAACTCTCAGGAGATCAACAGAGAAAACAATCATTTTTAACTATTGCAGATTTTAATCATATATTGAAGGAGTTCTTGCTACAGTTGTCAAGAAACCACACCAGTGAAACCACCACCGCCGCCTGGCTTTCTCAATAGCGTTTGCCCCATCGTGAAATGTACACACTACTGTTTTGTTTCAGCACAGTATGCAAATCGCTGCATGCAAAATAGCCTACCTACAAATGTCTGTCAAGAGTTATATGGCACGAATTTACTAAAGAGGGTGTAAGCTACTGTGCCGTTATTGAACAACGTGATAGTAAGTGCATGGTTACCCATGCGTAGCCAAAGACTGGGCCTCAGGTGAAGCTGAGCAGGAAACATGTGGAATCGGTATCCTAGCAACAGGCCCAAACTGTGTAATCCACCAAACCAAACATCTCCTGTAGCTAACCATTTGAAAAAAGTAGCAAGCTAGTTTGCTAACTTGCCAGCAAATACCAGCGACTTACATTTCAATATGGGAAAAAAAGCGAAAAAGGAGCCAGAGACACCTACCAAAGATGAGGTGAAAACAAGTTTCATTGTCAAGTTTAATTAAGGCAATGACAGAGCTTTAGAATCAGGCGAACGCTATATAGCAGCTGCCTGATCTAAAAGTTTGCTTGTCTTTTAACTAAATGAGTAAACAATGCGTGTAAAGCTGTCAAAGTGAAATATTGTATGAATGGCATGTAGCGTCAACATTAGCCTAAGCTTTCTTGGGAAAAAATATCTAGCTCTAAGTTGACATGTCTATTGTCAGAGATGGTAAGTAACTACCTACTATTTATTGGAATTCATGCAGGCTGTCTCACTGATAAGTTTGGTTATGATCATGCTGTTTCCCTTTCATTGTGACCCTCAGTTTGACCCTTTATCCATCGAGAGTAAAAAGGCAGACACAGCTGTGCTCATGCTCAATTCTCCAGAGGAGATGGTCTTGGCAAAAGCTTGTGAAGCTATTCGAAAATTTGCTGAAAAGGGTAAGTAAAATCAATATATATATTATATATAAATAATTTGTGAATTATTTCCACACCACAAGACTTCCATTAGGCATTATGTATGTTTGAACAGTATGTGTATGTATTGATTGATTGATTAATTGATTTGTTTATTTATCTATCTCAGGCGATGAGAACAGGATCACTCTCATGGGCTTGGGGGCCGTGGAGCCTCTCTCACGCCTCATATCTCATGAGGACAAATCAGTGCGAAGGAATGCCTTCATGGCCCTTGGGATCATGGCTTCCAATGGTAAGACTAACACCCTTAAATAGGACATCCTTCAGTATGTTTGTGTGGGGGTTTTTTTTTCAGTATAGGTTGCAGCATTCATTTTGTGCGTGGACGTTTCAACAGTTCAGTTGCATGTCTTTTTTGACAGATGATGTCAAAAAGTTGTTGAAAAAACTGGACGTCATACCTTCCCTCATTGCAAAGCTTTCTCCAGAGGGTATGGTCCATTCATCATTATAAATATCTTGCCAGTGATAATCGGGTGTTTAGTGCTTGCATTACGTATTGTCATGTTTATTTTCTGGTGAATTGTGTACTTAGAGGATGTGGCAATCCATGAGTTTGCTACACAGTGCCTAGCATCTCTGGCCCTCGACTTTGCATGCAAAGCTCAGATCTTCGACGATGAAGCATTAGGACCTCTTATTCAACTCCTCTCCAGTGGTGATCCAGATGTAGTGAAGAACTCAGTGGAGTGCATTTACAACCTTGTCCAGGTGAGACCCAGCCTGGCCATAGCCTTTCTTGGCAATTCCGCTCGATTCTCATCTCTCTTCGTAGCTCCGTCTGGGATTTCGGGCAATGGCCTGGATTCCTCTAGGAGAATTCATCTCCTGGCCAATCAGCTATCAGAGTAAGGCAGCGCAAGAATACTGCAGGTTATCAGTCAAGGGCTGATGCAATCTTTTTGAATGTGAACACCTCAAGCAAGAAATCATTTCTCAATACCTGAAAGCCCAGACCCTCTGTACGAAATGATAGTGTAGAATGACCAGAGCTGGTGAAGGCTAGGCTAGGTGAGACCTGACACTTTAGATTTGTATGTGTGCTGCTGCATATTGTTTACCTTTATGAGCTGTACAAGGCTTAATGCCATGGAAGTTAGGATGTTACCAGGATACAAAGTTGCTATGTCTGTTAGTAAGGGAATGACTATGTTAGTTCACATATTTGATTTAAACCTGACTTATAAACACAAGACCAACAGCAACACTCTATGAAGTTATCCTTAAACAACAAGCTTCCAACTAACTTGAGTCGTAAGAGTTGAACACAGCTTTTGTTCACATTATGTTTAATGCAGCAGCCATAGATAGTAGAGTGATATAGTAAAGGTGATCTTAACAGCACAACACAGTGATAGATATTTTCAGCTTTATATCAGTACAGTTTATTCACATTCTAGTACTATTTCTTGGTCAGCTTAAAAAAAAAAACACCAGCACATTGCACCTTTAGGTGAAAATTGTTCTATTGTTATGTTTCATAAACAAGTGTGGAAAAAGTTTATAAGCATATGTACTCAGTGGGTTTGACCCCCCCTCAGGACCTCCCCTGTCGCGTGACTGTGCGCGAGCTGAATGGGATTCCCCAGCTGCTGGGACAGTTGCACTCCGAGTTCCCCATCATCCAGGAGCTCGTCCTGCGCACCCTGGAGCGCATCACCACAGACAAGGAGACACGCGTCGCCTTCAGGGAGGAGCAGGGCCTGGAGAAACTCCTGGAATTCCTAACAACCAAAGTAAAAACCCAGGCTAAAGTTACCAGACTAAGGTCTTTATCCATACAAAGAACAGAACATAATTTGTGGACACCTCAATGTGAATTATTTTTTTTTTTAATTATTGACCATCTTTGACTCTTTTTGAGCAACTTATGTACATTACTGAAATATACATTTATAACTTCGATGCAACCAATGATTGGGGGTTTATAGCAGAAATGTGGCACATTGATTCCCTGTGTTTGGTTTGTTTGTTTGACCTGTGTGGTTAAACACAATATAATTATGTACTGTAACTTTGGTACTTTCCTTCCCAAAAGGAGTACAGTGATCTACACGTGGAGGCCTTAAAACTGGTCTCAAATTGCCTGGAGGATGTGGAGGCCCTGCAGTACGTACGGGAGACAGGCGGTCTGCAGACGCTGCTGAAATTTGTCACGACACCCACCCTCCCTGACGTGCAAAGCAATGCAGTGAAGGCCATCACCAAAGTGGCTCAGAACTGTAGGTGTATCCACCACCCACGCTTACGGTTTCCACTTTCACAATAATCATGCAAGCACCTGAACTCTTATCAGTACAATAGGCTTCCTCAGTGTGTGTAATTAAGGAAGTAAGATACAGTCAGCAAAGGAAAAAAAAAAAAAAAAAAAAACTAAATCATCATGGTCAGTAAAATGTGTTGGGGATGAGTCAAATTGAAAAGAAGCAGAGAGATTAGTAAGTAAGTAAGTAAGTAAGTA
>JASCQY010000057.1:15278498-15290130 GCA_030264315.1 Sardinella tawilis | reverse complement strand
TTTTGTCAGCTAATTGTACTCGACCACTACTTCCACTGGAATGTTAGGTTTGAGCGCGCCGGCGTATCCCTTTAAGGAAGCTGATGTACTTCCAGCGGCTTGGCTAGGATTCACCAAAGGTGATGGCGGTTAGTTTAGTTCAGTTCAGTTTAGTTTATCCCCCCCCCCCCTTCCCACTCTACCCCCAAAATGCAAGGCATTCCCAAATCATTCCGGAGACACCAAGTCTTTGTGGTGGCGCATGATGTGCTGGTTCTTTTCCGAGGGCCGACGGAAGCCCTTGGAACAATACTCGCAGCGGTGTGGGTAGTCCTTGGTGTGGATGGAGATGACGTGCCGCTTGAAGCCCGAGGCATCGCCCGTGCTGTACTCGCAGTATTGGCACTGGTAGACACGCCTCTCCCTGGGCCCTTTCATCACCGCTGCCCCGGCCGAGAAGGCCTTTTTGGGCCCCGGCGCTGGGGTCCCAGCCACCCCGAAAGTCCGTTTGGCCACCACTGAGGCCGCCGCCACCGCCGTACCGGTGCCCTGCTTGTCGTTAAGAGCCTTCTGCTCCTTGGTGTGAACTGACAGGATGTGCCTGCTCAGCACGAAGGGGTCGGCGATCTTGAAGCTGCAGTGTCGGCACTTGTGGAGCCGACGCACGCGGTGCGAGATGGAGTGCTTTTTCAACTCTGACGGCCGGTGGAAGCCCTTGCCGCAGATGGTGCACTTGTGCGGGTAGTCTTTGGTGTGCACCGAGATGACGTGTCGCTTGAGGTCGCTTGAGTTGGAGCTCTTGTGTCCGCAGTGCGGGCACTGGTGCGACTTGGCCTCCTCGTGCGTCAGGCTGTGCTGCGCCAGCTCCTCCATCTCGGCGAATGTCTGGAAGCAGCGGTCGCACTTGAACGGCATCTCCTTGCTGTGCTTGGTCTTCACGTGCGTCTTCAGGTTGGACGAGTCGGCCGACTTGTAGTCGCAGTAGTGGCAAGCGTACGGCTTCTCGCCCGTGTGCGTCCGCATGTGCTTCTTGAGCTCCGACGGGTGCCGGAAGCCCTTGCCGCACTCCACGCAGATGTGCGGGAAGTTCTTGCTGTGCACGGCCAGCAGGTGGCGATTGAGCAAGCCCTGCTCGGCTGTCTCGTAGTCGCAGAACTTGCACTTGTGCATCTTGGTGGTGGCGGGCGGCGCAATCTGGAGCTTGGGCTCGCGGTGGTGGTGCTGCAGCCGGTGCGAGAAGAGCGCTGCCTGCTGGCTGAACTCCTTGCCGCAGATCTCGCACTCGAAGGGCGCCGCCGCCGCGGCTGCCTTGCTGCTGAGCGCGTGGACCTCCATGTGGTTGTGCAGGCTGGCCTTCTTGTTGGTGGTGAAGTCACAGTCCGTGCACTGGTACTTCTTGCGGTTGATCGCGTCCTGGTGATGGTTCTTGGTGTGACGCTTCAGGAAGCCGCGCGACTTGAACTTTTTGCCGCACAGCATGCAGGGGTAGACCGTCAGTGGCTGCCCGTAAGGCCCGATGATGATGGCTGGAGAGAGGAGGAAGGAGAGAGAGAGAGAGAGAGAGAGAGAGAGAGAGGCAGGTGGGGGAAGTGGGGTCAAAAGATCATTTCAGTGAGATTTTCCATGTGAAGACAGGCAGGTTATTTGAGAGCATTCTTGGAAAACAGCGTACCTGTCTGAACATGATGGAGCTCAGAGCGCTTCTTGTTCTTGTTTTTGCTCCGCTGGCGGTTTAACTTTTCAATAACGTCCGACTCGTCGATGTGGAGGAGAGCGCTGGCTGCCCCGTTCCTTGTCTCGCAGGGCTCAGTCTCCTCACCACCTGAAAACAGATGTCAAATCAGGGTTAAGGCGTGCAGGAGCGGCAATCTAACCCACTAGTGCTCTAAGTCCAATTTGTGCACTAGTCACGGGAAAAAGAATAAGTGCCAATTTGGCTGAAGTGGCCAAAAATGGTACCTCAGATAATTATTTTTTTTTTTTTAAGTTTTTCCTCTTCTTTTTTTTCCACAAGCACTTTGAACCACTTACTAATTGGCCAATGCAATAGTTCTCCAATAGTACTCTAATATTTATTGCAAAACCACATTCTCTTATACATTTCAGCTGCTAACAAGTGTGTTGAAAGAGGCACATCAAGTGGTTGATTTCTGATGATCTCCATGCTAGTGCATGCTCCTAACTAACCACAGGCCGCAGCCCACGCCACAGGCATGAACTCCTTGCTCAGCGAGGTGCTGTCGAACGAACGCTGATGATTCCCCGCCTCCTCTCCTCCCACCACCACCTCCATGTAAACCTCATCCGAAATCTTTGCCACATCTGTCAAAGACACAGAACAGGGGTGCTCCTTTGTGACCCTCCCTCTGATGAAGCCCTTCATTGCTAGCCGTATCTGATGGTACAGTCAAAGTCACATTAAGTAGGTAAATATTGCAACTGGAAAGCTATAATTACCAGTTCTTGCAATATCTGATACAGGCTCGTTTAAAAAACAAACAAAAAAAAAAAAACACAGTAGTAGTTCTCAGTGTATATTGTGGAGATAAGCTAGTAACCGCCACAGATTATAAGCACAAAAGCGGCTGTGTCAGGTAACGACACAAACAGGAAGGATATCTTACAGCTTTGCTCTAAATGTGTCAGACCCAGCCTAGTGCAGTAGATAAGGAGGTCAAAGGATCAGATTTCAGTCAAGCTGCGAGAGCGGCACTCACTGATGTCGTCCTGAGTCTGATGAGCGTCTCCTACAGACATGTACACCATTTTCTCCCTGATGGGCAGGCCAGCGGAGTCCACCAACTCAACCCCTTCATCAACGTCCAGCTCACTCTCATCAATGTCCACTGTCCCACCTGTAAACATTCAATGGATCAGTTTAAAGAAAGGTGTAGAGTGCATGCAGTCACCTGCACAGTTCAAGCAAAAAAAGATCTCTCACTTCAAAAGGAAGAACGGCATTACAAAAGTAATAATACAGTATTTTTTTCCAAGACTCAGGGCCGATTCATACATAAAACAAACATGAACACAAGGACAGCATAATGCGTACTTGCATAGCAACGTGTGTGCATCAAATTTTCTGCCATAACTCAACTAGGTGTGTGATAACATGGGAGTCAATGGACCCATACTAAAGAACACGCGATCAGGCTGCGCATAAAGTGTGCGCTTGAACTTGCGTCCATAACGACACTTGCGCAGTAAACGAATCAGCCTTAAGAATTAATTACTGCAGGTACACTACTGCTTTTCTATGTCTGCGGGGAAAACAATGGTGGTTCAGATCTTACCGAGGTCTTCCTCCCCAGAGTCAGCTTTAAAGATGTACACCTTGATGACTTCCTGGCCGTCTTCATCCTTATCCTCACCATCCTGCTCCTCTAAAGCAGCCTCCATGGTTACCTTTTCACCATCGCCTGTCACCATTTTGCCAGCTTCGTCCACTGCCATTGGACAAAATACAGAAACGTTACTTGGTCACACAGAGACTTGCAGAATTATATGAGCTTTGACATTTTTCTCCATGAATTAGCAATACTTATTGTAACTAAGATCTAAACATCAATACAAAGCACAAACTAAACATTGCCTTGACGCAGATTGCTAAGGATATTAAAACAACAGTGGTGCTTAAGTAAACTTTATCAACTCTGAATTTGGTAGATTTGGCAGCTTTTTATCCTTTAAAATTAAAATGCAGGTGCTGAAAGCAAACTCTCTGGTGCCTATTAGACCAGTTGAAAAGTTCAAGAGACTATGAGCTGATATATACAGTGTTCTTGTTTTTGACATTTTTATTTGATATTGGTACTTAAATTCTGTAGTCTTTGTTGTATATTATTGTTATTGTTTTGAGACCACAGGGTATTGCTGTAAGAGACAGAATGTGAAAACAGAGACAAAGTATTTTGCCTACATGAAATCATAAGGTAATCTCCACAGCCATCCTCCTGATCTGCCTTGTCATCCATCTGAAGACCTTCGTCCTCAAGTGCCACTCCGTCGGGTGACATCTCGCACGTCTCCACTGCGATAGCCGACTCCAGTCCGTCGTCCTCAGTACACTGCACATACTCGGCTACCACATCCTCAATGGCGTCCTGGATCACAAGCTCCTCTGGAGCAAAGCCATGCACGGTCATGCCCTCCCCCTCGATGTCGGACACCAGGACAGTTTCCTGGAGCTCCACGACCACCCCATCATCTTCCTCACCATCCCCACCTGATGGACCAAGGCCAAGAAAAAAACTGATTTCACATCACTGGAGAATGGGTGGATGAATGGAAGTTTAGATGGATAGAATGTTAAATGTTCCCTACTGGAAAATTTGCCTCTGCCTCCTCAAAAACATTTAGACATACCGTTACATCAACTTATGTGTGTGTGTGTGTGTGTGTGTGTGTGTGTGTGTGTGTGTGTGTGTGTGTTTTGGGGGGAGGGGTTACACATGGACAGTTTTGCTGAACTCATACACTGTATGGAGGCAGCTCTGCAACACTGCAAGCCCAGATACAAAAAGATACAATAGATTACCTGATCCATGAAATATGATCTTAGGTTCTTGGGAATGGATGGAGAGAGCAGTCACTTCATCCATTGTCCTCACTCCTCATCTGTGTTGGATTTTGTTCTACCGAAAGTAAATAAACATGTTGGATGACTATGCTTTGCACGTGTGGTGGGAAGGGCATGTTGTAATAAAGGCTTGAAATGTAGAGTGCATGATATAGTAACATCCCATAATGTAATGTAAAAACTTAAAAAGGCTTAGGTAGAACTTTAGCGCTTTCTGCTCATCATAGAAGTATACTGTGTGCAATAACAAGCGAATGCTCCTCTCCTGAGCATGTTTTGATTTCGTTGGTCCATACAACATAACAATGTTGTTAAAAAGCATAACATAAAACATAGGTAGTTGAAACGGAGGGTATCTGCTCCGCCCAGTTAGTATAGTTGACTTCACCACGTTACTGCTGACACTCCTCTCGTTTTATTCGCAAAAATGCGTCTACCCAAACACCAGAGCAAAAATGGCGCTTAATCCCCACCTCCTGACAATCGACTTCACAACACCTAAACACGAGCGCCACCCTGTAGCGCCACCGTATTTCCATAAATGGCGATTTCATTCTAAAACGCAAATGCCTTTTTGTGTTTTACAAAACACTGCATTTAAACATTAATGAAACATGAGCAACCAAAAACGCCTGAAATAGCTAAACACGCCACAAACACGACACTAAATTCGAAGAACCTCCCTATCTCCTCGCGGCCTAGCTGCGGCCTCCTGAGGCCTGGGCAGCCTGCAAACAAGGGCCCGTGTCTCGGCTTTCTCTCTTACGACTTAAAAGAAAAAATATACGTCGATAATGGAAACACTGTCGTTTCGACGTGCACTACAAACTCGTTAACACTACTACTGCATTACACTAAGTTAGCATGCTTACCAGATTTGGATAATTTGCGGCCTGTCTTTTCGCGGTTCCGCAGGCCGTACAGGTTCACCAGACTCGGGCAGGACTCAGACGGGGGATTGTGTAAGCAGGGCGGGCCGCTGAGGCTCAGGGAGGGAGGGGCCGAGCTTTTCGGAGCTCCACTGATGCACAAAGATACGATGCAGCCCCCAGCTCCTCCAGCATCTAGGCCGCCGTCAGCACAACACGTCACAGTCTTAGAGCCGCAGGAAAATGCGGAAGGGAGCTGTGGAGCAGCTGGCATTAGTTCCTCGAACAGGCCACGGTTGAATCTGTCTCGGTGTTGGTTAAAACTGGATGCAAAGAACGATGTGTTTACGATTTAAGTGTTTCTTTCTTATTGCGGCTACACAAATGTATTTTACCATCGCGCGGGATTGCCGACACTACGGCACATAAATGCTGAACGATGCTTGGTGCAATGATTAGCTAGTTGTTTCATTTATTAGCTAGCTTGCGCGCTAACGTTAGCTGCGACATGCCGAGGGACGGTCTGAAGCATATCTACTAAAATAATAATTTTTTGGCGTTTTGAGAGACACTACGAAATGACCAGACATGTGTAATGTATACCTTCGTGTTGTCTTTCTATACTGAATTGTTTGCAACTCTATAATAGGCTAATATTAAACGCATTTTTTTTCTGCCGTACTACTGCTGCTGCATGAAAGTTCACGTAAAATTCTTTCTTTAAATGCGTGGTTATTAGATGAATGTACTTGCAACGTTTGTAAAATCAACCATGGATGTAGCTTATTTGAAACTGATGTGATGCTGTTTTACGCTTTGCATCATGAGTTCCATGCAGAGATCCTCACTATGTCATAAGTGCAATTATTTGGCTTTTGTGCTTTTATCTTTCAATTGGTAATGACTGAATAATTGCTGATTCCACGATGAGTATTAGGGTCATTGTTTTTTTTTTTTTTTTATTAAGTACCGTTTCAAAATGTACACGTAAGATGACTTATGAAGGATTAAATCACAACTGTTCCCAGTCTTTCCATGTTGGTGTTATTAGCCACCACGACATTCCCATATCCCTTCCATTTATCCATATTTAAATAAAGACGCACCTTGGATATCTGTGTAAAAACCTTTTTGAATCATTCATTAATTTAGTTCCATTGATAAATGAGTAATTTCTTGCTGACAGATAGTTGTCTTGTCAGTAATGATTGAGTTAGAACATGTTTCCATCATTTCAATACCATGGGAATTTATGTCAGTGTTTCCGTATATTATGTGTTATTTCATTTTCAACAGAAACTTGTACATCACAACTTTTCTAAGGAAAAATGCTACACAGAGGCCTTTGTTTCCAAAACATTTTATTAGATATAATTGAAAGATGTTTACTATAGAGTTGTCAAATCTGTGAAACCCTGCCATTAGCTTTGGGTAGCTTGTAGAAATCAGGCCAGTCTTGCCATCAAGATGATCATTCATCTCAACCCAAGACCTTCCCCTCTCTCTCCCCTCCAGAGAGATCACTTCCCTCCCTATGCCCTGAACTGTGCAGCTCACCAGCTGCATGGTGTGGTAAAATGGTTTAATAAGTATATTGTCTCGCCGATGGGTGACAAAAGCCTTCCAAACACAGACACACTCTCAGTCAGCCTCTCAGTCGTCGTCCACTGTGGGCGTTATGGTCACTCCTCTCCTGATTTGTCCCCAACCGATCAAACTGTAAGACATATCAAATTCTTTTTCAGCACATGGCACATGCGAAATAACATTCTTTTCAAGGCAGGTAGAGGTTGGAATGTAGAAAAGTGCCATGTTGTTACTATAGTAACTATGTTGCAATGGTTATGTTGAAACGGGCTTGGGCAGTGCTTCAGTGACTTATCAAAAGGTTAGTAAGTCTTGGCTAGGGTAAGGGGGTTGCGAGTAGTCACAGTTACTCCCACAATTTACCCGCAAGGTGAATGCCTACCTGGCCACAGTTAGATTACTTAAGAAGTTATCCCCAATAATAAACCCAATGCCAAATAAACACCATCTTAAGTTACATAACAGAAACATCACAAATGTGAAAGTTGGTCCTTTCTGAATTAACCCAAGTTTTATCAGATTCTTATGGATTCAAAACTCACCGCCAATGTTTCTCCACTCTGCGACTAAGGGCAATCTTCTCCCCTACTTCTGTGCACACAGGGTTTGTGAGCACAATCTTGGCAAGATCAGCCTTCACGGCACTCACACGACCACCAGTTGACAGAGATCCTATGTTCACCATCAGCACCTCGTTCTTAGACAGCTTCTGAACCTGTAGCCCAAAAGGGAAAAAAGGTGATTTGTTAAAAGGGGGTACAATGCCCACATTTCCCTGATAGTTTTGGCACATAGGAAAATAGTTGTAACTGTCTGAGGTAAAAATAATAATAATAATAAAAAAAATCCCTATTCAGACAGTGACAGTCCAATACCCACTGCAGCACACTAGGGGCAGTTTTCATTAGTTTAGCTGGTGATAGATCCCTCCACTTCACAGAAAGGGGTCCAAACACATTTTGATTTTTTGGTAACATTTCATGTTTCATGGTCACATTTTAAAAACTTTGATGTGGTCCAACAGTAGACCAGAAGTGGCATGCCATCAGGGATAATCCAGTATTTGCTAATCTGATTTTGGGTAAGATCCAACAAAAACATTAAAATGACATCGGATGCTGCCAAAACAGTAAACTGATACTGCAAACAAAAGAATCACAGAGAACAGTAGCATACTGCATACTTATTAAATACTTTTTTAACCTAATGATTCTGTGTTGCCTAAACACAAATTTCAAGCATTACCCATTTCAAGCAGTTTGGAGCATTTAAGGACTTTATGTTTCCCCTATGGACACTGGCAAGCAGTGCAAGGCCATGCGCATCACAAGGCTGATTTTGGATACACTTGGGATCTAGCATGCTGTATTCTACATTGAATCTGACACACAGCGACAACAACCTTGGCCTGAACCAGGTCCCCTCACAATGCGCTGGTGCTGCTCTACTTCCTGAATGGGTCAATCAAAGGATGGCACAATTCCAGGTGGAGTAATACCTTCTGGTGAGATGGTCTCAAACACTCAGTAAAACAGTAGCCATTTCAATTCAATATGACAGCCTTACTGTATAATTTGTATAAACTTCTCTCTTGGTGCCTTAAGAGACATGCTTGTCAGTGTGTCCTGCAGAAAATGTGTTAGTGAGGGCGAAGGGGGATGGTGGGGTTAGTCTGTATCAGAGACTAACGACTAATCGCTGGAAAGGTTATTGTTGCAGTTTCATGATGCATGATAAGGAGCACAGCAAAATACAGTAGGTAGTCTATATTTGTAAAGCAACTTTTGAAATTATGTTCACCATACAAACTTATCTTTTTGGGGGACTTGTAGTGAAGGTGTTGTCGTCCAGGTGGCCACCTTAACTCACTATGCATGGCATAGTTCCCAACCCAACATGCCATGCAGAGCAGCACAGTCAAACATCCAACACCAGCTGGTTGCAATGCAATTTCCCATTGCCAACCAACATGGTTGCTAACTGGTTAGCAAGTATGCTTTTGGGAAACGGACGCCTGTCTGGGAATCAAAGGGACAACGCTCACCTTGGCGGCCTTCTTGTCTCCTTCAGTGCGCACACCCAGCAGTCGTCGCAGGAGGAAGTACGAGATCTCCAGCTCAGTGAAGATCTCGGGCAATGCTCCGACAGCGCCCAGCACCTGCCCCACCATACGGTCAGCTCTGCACAGTGTTGGGTCAATCTTTGTGCCCACACCTTGAGGGTAGAAAACGAAATGTTATGAATGCATGCCAGCCGAAGGTGTCCAACCTCAGTCCTATTTGCAGATTAGAAGACGCCGTGTCAAACCATCTACAGTGAAAATTAAGTTTACAACCTTGTTAACATTCCTGTAAAGTGTCTTGTGTTTTAAAATGAAGAAAATATGCAGACAGCATCATTGCAGAGGACTTCTGTCTTCCATCTATGGATGGGCAATTACAGCCTTCGCATACAAATTCAGATGCAGAAGATTTGGAAATGTGCAGACAAAACATATGCATTCATACATGCAACGACATACCAAATGCTTTGAGCAAAAGCATCAAACGTGAGAGGCAGACAGAGAAATGTATGAGGTAGTACATACCAATCAGGCCACCAGGCACGGCATACTGAAGGTCGTTGTGTTCAGCAAAAAGCGACACAATCTTGGAGAAGATGGGCTTGCACATCAGCTTCCCTTCATGGTCCTTTGAGACGATACCAGGCCTGACCTCGATCTCCTGCCCCACCTTTAATGAAAGCAAACAAAGAGGTGTCAATAGATATCCAAAGCATCAACCTAAGAAATACTCTTCTATTCATCCACTAGTACATTGGTAAAAAGAATCTTGAAGTTAGCTGGCTTGAAATGGCTAAATGTATAATACAAAAGATTTATGCACCATTTGAAATGTGTTCATGTAGGCCAAAAGGCTTACATGTGAACCTGGCAAGATAAAACAATAATCTGGAAGGAAAGCGTTGAAATTCAGAGCTAAAGAGGAGTTGAGGAGTTTAAATAAGACATCAATGACTAACCTTCAACACTCCTTTGAGAATACTTCCACCAGCCACACCTCCTTTCAGGTCATCTACCTCACAGCCAGGCTTGTTGACATCAAAGGATCGAATGACTGCAAAATGGGAACCCTTGTTTCATATTGACTCTGCATATAGCACATTCCACACAATACTTAAGTAATTGAAAACATTATTAAAATATTTGATTAATATGATGGAGGCTTTTACCGATTAGTCGGGGCTCTGAAGTGAAGTCACGAACAGGCACGGGGATCTTCTTCACAATGTACTCACAAACCACCTCAATGTTGTACTTGAGCTGTGCAGAAATGGGGATGATCGGAGCTCCCTCTGCCACAGTGCCTGAATGAGGTTGGGAAACAACAAGTGTTATTCACCAATGTTTATCACCAAAGCACGGGCTGGAGTGGAAAACTGATCTAGCAAGAGACAGAGCTAGATTTGTGAAGTATGTGAAGAATAAAACAATGAAGACTTGGTTTATTAAAATTCAATTCACTCTGTACTGAAACAATTTCAAAGTAATCTGATAATTGATTAATCTTGAACAATTTTGAGATTCTTAAATATCTGGTTTATTTGCTTTTGCAGCTATTCTGATTCTGTTTTTATCTGAAATATTACAGGAGAGAAGATTCATGGACTAATAAGTTGCCAGTCATAACAGAAAGCAGTCAAGCTCAATCATACTCTAAATGAATCTGCTTAAGGGGGAATGGGAAGTTGTGTACTTTCCGCATAGAATGTACATCTAACTATATTCTCATCCAAAAATTAATTTCACACTGCATCCAGAACTTTCATAATATGTCCCTCAAGCAATAAGATGAACTCAGAATAAAAATACCCTATCAATACAAAATAAACAGTACAAAATACAGTATAAGCCTTTGCACTTTATTTATTATTTGTCTTTTATAGGATGTTCTGTTGTGCCTGTGCACTTTACTGTTGTCTTGTCCTGTCCTAATACTTGTCTGCATGGGATAGTGAGAAACGCAATTTCGATTCCTTTGTATGTCCAGTACATGTGAAGAATTGACAAATAAAACTGACTTGACTTGAAAAAAATAAATCTCCACAAACTATGTAGGCTATAACTACACAGTACACAGCACAATTAGGGGACACATTTGCCCTGGCCCCTCCCACCAAATATCTACCCTCAGTTTAACCTCACTCAGTACGTTTACATGGGCCTAGAGAAAGCCAACTTTTTGCCTTAGTCCATCTGAATTCGTAGTTTTTATTCCATGTATACGCAAACGCCGAGCTAGAAACAGCCCTCTCTTAATCGAGCTCACACACCCAGATTTCTCTTAGCAAGCTGGCAGACAGCAGCTGCGAATGGACTGACGCCCCCCTGAACGACGCTACAACTGCGGCTGCAGTAACGTTACTTGAACATGTGTAAGGGCAATCCAAAGTTTGTATGAAATGTACTTATAGTTCTGCAGGGTTAACCATCTTTCCCCGCATATTTCCTTCAAATATCTCCATAGCCTTCAAATTTAAGTTTAAAGGGATACACCACCCAATTTCGGGAAATTGCTTATCTGTAGTCAACCCCTAATTGAACATGAAAACACATAGC
>JASCQY010000057.1:15250707-15262705 GCA_030264315.1 Sardinella tawilis | reverse complement strand
GTTAGCGTTCGGGGAGAAGATGACTGCACCTGCCGACGATACGTGCCGTCACCTCCGTTAGCAATCAGTAGTTCTGTCGGTATCGTGGGCTGCGAATTTGGTAGGTGGCTAGGTACATCGTATATCGGCACAGATGTGTTTTCTGGTTACAAGACCCATGTTTTCTGTTTTAACAGATATCACTTCTCGTCTCGTTTTGCAAAATTTCAATTCATAAACTCCACACTTATAAGTTTGACACAGTTTAAGTGAGTGTTGCTATTAGCTCTCTGCATTTCACCAACTTCAATTTACCTCGGTGTCGAAGTGCATTATGGGGCGACATGCTCCTCAAGTTATCACAAGTCAGCCCATATTAAAAGGTCTCTGGCTGCATGCTTACTGTCTATGGTTACATGCGGTTGCATGTGGTAAACAAAACAACAATAAAGGTCGCATTTCTTTAGCGTCATGTCACACCCCCTGCAAGTGCTAATGTTACCGCCCCTCACATCAATTACCCGGGTGTAGTGTGAACAACGGTCACCCGAGTATCACCCGGACCTAAAGCTCATGTGTGAATGGTCCGTGTCGTGTAATACCCGGGTGAGAATGTCCGGGTAAGTTCTAGAACTCATGTGTGAAAGCGGCTTTTGTGTGTAGAAATAAACATGATCATGTACATGTACAAGATTGTAATTGGTGTCTGATCATTATTTTACTTTATTGGCCTAATTTCGTTGTATTAAAGAAAACACCGACCACTTAATTTGCAGATTTCGATCAGCTGAGGAAAAAGGTTAGCATGACCCTAATAGGTAATCTACAGTAATATTTACATGATATATGTAGGGCCTCTCAACACACACACACATACACACACACACACACACACACACAGGTAGCAGAAATCGCCCAGATGGTGTGTGGGACGAAAGTGGTATATTCGTTTGTATCCATGTTGAAATGTAACAAAGCCTACACAGGCTTTGTTACATTTTGTAACATGGCTACAAAGTTATATCATATGATCACGTGGTCCCACTACCACCACTAGTACTACTACCAGAGCTACCAAAGATTATGGAATACTATTAGTCCTACAGTCCTACTACCCGAGATAACTTGCTACCTAGTTTATGCAGTCAATGCTCGCTACTTGCTACTACTTACATTCTATAGCGCTTTTCTAGGTACCCAAAGCGCTTAAATTTAAAGGAGGACCTCACTAACCACCACCAATATGTGTACCACCCACTGGGTGATGCACGGCAGCCACAAATCTACTGAGATAGGCTACATGGGTTAAAAAAAAAGTCAGAAAAGCGCAACAAATCATGCTGTTCTCGAAACAGCCTATTCAAAAGACTCGATTTTTATTGCGCCAGCATAAGCCTTGCAACACGAGTTAGCCTTTTAACTAGACTTATGGAATCAACGCAAAGCTCAACTGATGCTTTCGAAAATCAACATAAAACATGTATTTAAATTAAAAAGATCATATGGAAATTCATATAAGTGTTGCAATTTAAGTCGGTTTGCCTATATTGATCAGTCAGAAATAACACTGCGGGGCTTTAATTTCAACAAACACTACAGCCTGCACTGCAGGCTACCGAGAAGCATCTCTGATAGGGTATGCATTCGCGGTCTTCATGCAAAGTGATGACAATAGATCACGTGGTCTAGAGGGATTTCCTATCCTGAAAACCTTGTGGACAACGTGTGGTTCATAAATGTAACAGAAAACTTCGGCAAAACAACTTAAGGTGCTGTGTTGTAAGTAGTTAAATGCGACTGTATGACGACGGGTTCGGTGTTAAAACAGACGGCCACTTCAAGAAGAAGTGGAAAGCGCTTCTTTATTTTTTTTAAAGAACGGATCCAGCTAGCCAGCTAGCTACATAGTTGCAAGAGCTGTTTACAAGGGCTGCAAACAGGCTAGAACATGCAACTACATTAGTTGATTAAAAACGCTAGATTTGTGTTTTGCGGCTTCAGCAGCACTACAGAAGTTACAGAAAGTGTTTACGTGCTTGACTGAATATGATACACAAATGTGCAGTAGATGGCTGTCCAAACAAATCGGACACAATCATTCACTACACTTTGCCAGAAGAGGAAACGAGACGTCGAAAGTGGATAAGGTTCATGGAAAGGGGAGGAAAAGAAATGGACTTCTCATCGAGTAGGATCTGCGGGAGCCATTTCTCTGAGGACAGCTTCACTAAGTTGGATTTGGGATTCACAACTCGATTAATATTACATGTAAATGCAGTACCTACGCTGTATCCAGAGGATCTTACCAAATTACAGAATGAATTTCACGTAAGTGTCCTAAAGCAATGAATGTCAGATGTTTGCCTACTTGTTTTGCAGGCTGTCCATGGTTGAAGATGCTGGCTAATTAGCTGATAGCCTACCTGTATTCGGCAGTCGATCCTGTCGCGAAATTGATCATTAATCTAGTCCTGTAGGGCTGAATGTTATAGAAGATATTGTGAAAATGTTTTCATTAGAACATTACATTAAAAACAACATTGCCCTGTTTCTCTTAACGAATCTATTGTGTCTCTCTGACTCAGAATGACTGACTTTACTATAAGTAGCCCTCCTAATGTTTCCAGATAAGATAATAATAATAATGATAGCAACTAGAAAAACGCTTAGAGAGCGCAGACCTCCGCCAAGGCAATATGGGTCACTAACCCACAAACTACGGTGTTACTGATCACCACCAAAATTGAATCAGCTGTTGTTTGTCCCAATACCCACGTTGTCTGTAAATTTCATCCAAATACGTGCAGTACTTTTTAAGTTATCTTGCTAACAGACAAACAAACCGACAAACACCACCAAAAACATATCATCCTTGGCGGAGGTAATAATAACAGCCCAATAATAGTATAGAATGAGGACATTCTTAAGCAGATTAAATAATTTCTAATCAAATCATAATCAAAATTTTACCATTACACTATTCAAATTGTTACACACTGGAGAAATGTACTGGTTTTGTTTTGAGTAAGTTATTCAAGGATTTGTTACTTAAAGGAATACACCACCTTAATTTGGAATACATACATAGCATTTTCCTGTGGGTGTTTCCAATGTTTGACAGTGTAGGCTACAAGTTAATCTACAATTCACCCCAGTGCTATTTGATACTTGATTTCCTCAAGGGAACATTTGGAGCTTGATACTAATGGAACTTTTTACTTCCAGTGATTGTGCTAAGCTGGGCTAATAATGTCAATCTAAGTACTGAACACATTGAGAAGAGAATGATATGCATTTTATTGAATAATTGTGGGGCATAATGCATAAAGGTGGTGCATCCCTTTTATTGTGTCAAAAAGTCTAGGCCATTTTAATAGCTCAAAAGTGCATATCTAATGATTTTGTCATTTCTTTTAGAATCCTCCAAAAGAGAATGGTCCAAGAACGGAAACACCATCTGACAGTGAGCTTTATGATGCAGCTTTTGAAGATGAAATGAATAAGAACCCTGATGAAAGTGAAATGAATGATGAATCAGATGAAGATGAAGATGAAATGACTGAGGAGCCAGAGAAAGAGGATATAACCAACCAACCATTGAGTGTAGTAAAAACTGAACCTCCAGATGATGGATATGGAGATTCTTCATTGGATAAGCCCAAACCACTGAACGTTAACCCCTTTCTGAAACAATTTAATTGTGATCATTGTGGAAAGACCTTTACCCATAAAGCATTTCTGAAAGCCCATGAAAAGGTGCATGCCAGTGTGGAGTCACGGATGTCATACAGTTGCACTCTGTGCGACAGACGATTTAATAAAAAGTCAGGTCTGAAGAAGCACATGCACAATCATCTGAGTAGGCCAAACTATCCCTGTCCAGTGTGTGGAGAAGAATTTGAAATGAAGGGTAGCCTCCACAATCATGTGAAAAAACACCCTGGAGAGCGGTTTCGCTGCAAGTACTGCGATCAGGGATTTTTAAAGATTGACACCTACCTGCGACATGTGGACCGACACACTGTGGTCACTCCATACTATTGTGAGAAATGCAAAATCTACCAGCTGACAGAAAGAGGCTTCCTCCTACACCAGAAAGGACATGCCAGAGAAGAGTTGGAGGCGACACTGGCTGAGATGCCAAAGGTGGTCGTCAGAAGAGGTGGTAGACCTAAAAAGAATCTCGATCAGATTCAGAACTTGCCTCAGGAAGGTGAAGACAAGCCACAAGTGGACTGTCAAGTCTCAGAGCCAAACCAAAGCCTTGCGTCACTTACTGATCCGTCACATGAGACAACAAGCCCGTCAGCAGAAGCTGATATGCAGAAAGAAACATCACCTGAGGCCTCCAATGGCAGTCCAGGCCGTGGCCCATCAGCAGAAAATGGTATTAATGGAGCCAACCCAGTTTTCTCGCATGTCTTTAAAGAAGAACCAGCTGATGCTGAGATGATTGGAGCACCAATCGAAGAGGAGACTGATGAGCAATTTAATATAGTTAAAGTTGAACCACAAGATGAAAATAGATATCGTGAGACGATGTTTAGTAAACATGTATCTGTGAGCATTGACCCCATTCTCAAACCTTATCATTGCTATCAGTGTGGAAAGAACTTCACTCACAAAGCTTTTTTGAAAACCCATCAACGGGTTCATGCCAACATGGACTCACAATTGCCGTTCGGCTGCACAGAATGTGATCGAAGATTCATTAAAAAGTCAGAGCTCAAAAAACATATGCAGAATCACCTGCATAGGCCAAACTACCCTTGTCCAGTGTGTGGAGAAGAATTTGAAATCAAGGGTGGCCTCCACAATCATATCAAATCACATCCAGGCGAGCGGTTTCGCTGTAAGTACTGCAACCAGAGGTTTTTGAAGATCGACTCCTATCTAAAGCACGTGGACCGGCATACTGTCGTAACCCCATACTATTGCCAGCTATGCAAAGTCTACCAGCTCACTGAAAGAGGCTTTTTTATACATAAGCAAAAGCATGCTGAAGCTGCCTTGCAGACAAGTGAGACCAAGCCGGTGGTGAAGAAGAAACGTAGACGGCGAAGAAGGAACCGGCTTTTTAATCGGAAACCGGTCCAGAGAGTTCAACCTTCCAACCTGCAAGTGGACTCTGATGCCCCCAAGGCGAACCTGATATTACCGTCAGTTGCAGACACAGACGACACCACCAATGGCACACAGATGGAGGCGTCTGATGAAGATCCGCCACATGAGACAACAGGCCCCTCAGATGATGCCGACATGGATGGTTGTGAGGAGGAGGAGGAGGAGGAGGAGGGGGAGGACGAGGATGAGGAAATGGAAGAGGCCTCTGATGGTGATCCTGAGAAATCTACAGATTGAGGTTGGAGAGCCCAAATTTCTACTCTGTAGCACCAATTAACCAGACTGATGTTCCAGGACTAACCAAAACTCTTTAGTGGAGGAGCATGAGTCCTTTAACTCTCCCTAGTGCTTCAGTAAGATGAATTGCATGTCAAAAATGGGCAGTCCTCTAGTCTATATGAATTGTGTTTGTCTTGATTCTTGATCTTTTGTAAATCTTGGTAACGTGTGATACTTGTTTACTTTCTGAAAGACTTTTTGTTTATTGATAACTTTGAGTCCTGACACTTTGCAGCTATATAGATGAGGTTTTACTTATTCACTCTTGCTAGCACTCGTGGTATATCCAAATATATATGTATTTACATGTATGCTGTCATGGTTGTTCATCATGAAGTGTCATTAATTCATACTTGAGATGTACAGTATAGATAAGTCACAACTGTTTTTATCAGCTTTGTCAAATCAGAATGTGTGATGCATCATTCCAAAAATGTCATGTAACTTTTCTTTTACACCATAAGAATGATGTTAAATGGAGGATACTTGTTAACATTAGTCAGACATATTTTTAACATGGGAGATTTTTTACACCATTTCCTCTGTACAGTTGTAGAATATCTGTGAAAACGTAACTGTTGTCTTTATCCTCTTTTTGAATAGCATCTCGTTTGCAAATGATAAATAAAATTGAACATGACTTAATTTTATTCGAGTCATTTAAACACACATCACCAGATAATACATAAGAGCATTTTTTATTAGATAGAAATCTTTAGTTTTATTTTTAAACTACATTTACAAAAAGGAGGGACAAACTGTAGCAGCTTTCCTAGACAAGAAGCAATAATGGTTTTCCAGCAGTCCTCAGTACAACATAGGGAGAGACAAAGGAAAAAACAAAACAACAAAAAACAACCCTTTCTCTCACGTGACAGGTATGTCACTCACACACCTGTTGAAACACAGTAGAAATCATAAAAAAACAAACTCAGTTATGCATACTGTATATACACATTCATACACACATACATATACGCACGCTCACACATACGTCTTTGCCACTAATGATTATACAATCTACTCCATGCACATATATATAAAAATACATTTATGTCTTGAAAAGGAATTCTGCTGTCACTGAGTAATCACATCCCTACTGCTGACATACATACAGACCAGTAGAGGGGGTGGGACAATACTGCTGTGTGCTTGAGTCACTCCACTGTTACACAATGCATTGCATTTCATTCATATAGACCTGAGTTCTCTTGTTTTGTGAATATCAATATGTACAGTTCTGCATCACAGGATCAGAACTACGCAGAACTGCTCGGTTCCTCTCCACACCTCTTTTACGTCTGCCATGCAGTTGCTCTGTCGTGAGGGAATCCTACAGCTGGGTCATTGGTTTCAGGCCTCTCTCTCTCTGTCCCCCCCTCTGTCTTCCTGCTGTTAACCTCTTTCTTTCGGGAACGACAGAACTGAGTTGATGTATTCCTTTAATTCTACAGGATCAGTCATTCACCTTCTCATTGCAGGTAGCAGGCAAAGGGGTCTACATTAGGGACTCCTCAGAAGCCTGAAATCAAACATCTTGCCGGCTTCTGTAAGTGCTCAGGTTATTTGTTGTTTTCTTAAAATCAGCAACATAGCCCCACAGAGGCCAGGTTAACAAAAGACAATACAAACTAAGGAGTTGAAGGTTGATAGCATAGACATCAGAGGAGTGTTACAATCATCTCCCTAAAAGCAAACCGTTCCAGCTGTGGCCTCAATGCTTTCTCAGCTCAGCCTACATAAATCCTGGTCCAAACATTGGGGAAAATGTGCTTTGCATGGCGCGGTGTCTTTTTTTTTCTTCTTGACAAGCCACCATCAATACAATCACATATTTTTGCATTTTACATTAAAACTCCAGATGTATGTGGTTCAGGTTTTATGCATGTATGATGTGCATATATCTAACTGCTCTCTGCACCTCCAAGACACTTCCTGATGCTTTGCCTGCCTGTTGGCGGGAGGCAGAAATGATTCTGATGATGAAAAAGCGGAGGCTTTTTGCCATCTCTCAGGTTACAGGCATTGGGGGGAGGGGGTACTCATGGTCATGGGAAAGTGGCTTCTGAATCTATTTGGCATCAGGGGAACTGGAGATGTGCAGTAGCATCCGGCAGCCTTCAGGTCCGGCTAAGTGGCTGTGTCCAGCTTGCACCCGGAGAGGGGTCAGGGAGGGAAGAGTTTAATAGGAAAGTGGGGAGTGGGGGGGTGCCTCAGAGAGCTGTGGACGTGAGTTTCTTGACTCCCCTTCGCTGAGCCAGAGTGGAACAACCCACAGGTTCTAGAACAGGAGTGACGTTCCTGTTGAGGGCAGAATACGTTGCAGCCATGGCCCCCTGTGAGATGACACCAGTGTAAGTTAATCATAAAATCAACAGTGGTTGGGGAACAACTTAAACATTCAAAAATTAATATTAGTTTTTTAGTATTTTATCTTAACTTGAAACAAAAATGGAGAACATTGTACAACAGAATACCTTGACTAAGTGTGGCGCGTCGTGTCTGTTGAGCTGATACTTGGGCAGCTGGTCCTTGTGTACTATCCAGGGGTGTCGTAGCACCTGAGCAGCAGTTAACCTCTGATGAGGATCCACGTGCAGCATCTTTGACACCAGGTCCTGAGAAACAAATATAAAAAGAGGGTATTTTAGTTGCATATACACCACCCTGTACCAAAACAATTTTCTGCCCTGAGATTCAGATTTTTGGATTAAAACATACAAACATGACCCAGAAAAAGAACAAAATGTGCGCAGCCTTATTGATGAAATGTCAGAAACACCAAAGATGTGTTGTTCTGGTATCCACTGAAGTCTGGACTATACCACGAACTGTACCTAGGGTTGGTCCTCTGTTCAGTACAATGTAATTGAATGCAAAAGCTGCATTCAAAGCAACTTGAAACTGGAATTCAAGGAATTCCACCTTGAAACCAGTTGGAAGCCACAGTAACACTAGGTCTCACTGTGGCTTTTCATAGAATTCTGCCGGTTTCAAGTTATTCTGAACATAGCTTTTTTGCATTCACTTGCATTAGACCTAGTGTAATGCAGCATCACAGGATGTTGTAGTACCTTTGCCTCTGCTGAGACCGAGTTCCAGTAACCACCCGTCAGGGAAAACTTCCCACTTCCAATCCGAGCCAGGATCTCTTCCGGCGTGTCCTCCGGACCATTAGCAAATGGAGTGAAGCTGTGGAGAACACGGGGCCAAATAAAATAAATAACCCATTAAAGGTGCATTTAGGAAACAACTTTAATGTTGCTGCCTGAGTCTGAGAGGTTGAACATTTTTTTTCCCCCCCTAAGTATGTGCTTTCATTGTTGTGATTGCACCCATTACACTAGTTGATCCACTGTTTTAAGCTCAGTAATAGAACACAGTGTTACAGACTTTCTGAGTAGAAACACTACACAGTGTCGCTTTGTTTGTTCACTTTAACATCGTCATTGGTCTTTTTTTCCTAAACAACAGCGCTGGCAAGCCTACCCCGTCAACATTGTGTAAAGCAGCACCCCAAGGCTCCATATGTCACAGGCTGCGTCATAACCCTGCTTTTTCAGCACCTGGGGAGAACAAGCACAATATTGCGTTATTATTTAATGTTCCACAAAAACACACTAGAGGAAAATGAAGAGAATAATCTCGACAAGGAAAAGGGAAAAACAAAATTGTGTACCTCTGGAGCGACGAAGTTTGCCGTGTAGCAGGGCGTCATCAGAAGCCCGTTCTCTGCCCGCAGCTGCTTGGCAAATCCAAAGTCGCAAATCCGGATGGACTCTGGGTTGCCCAGTTCATCCACATAGAGAATATTACTGGGCTTCAGATCTCTGTGCACGACCTGAATGCAAACAATACAAGACGGGTTACGCACTTAACATTAGTTTGGGGTCATATAAATAGAGTACCAAACATCATAATGATAAAAAAATTATAAATAAAAAAATATAATTATGAAATATATAACTGCATTGGAAATTGCAAGCTCTTCTGCTTACATGTTACAGATTTTAGTTTTTAATGGTATGTAAACAGATTCAGTTGCCACCTTCAGGTTTATAAAGCAGTCCTCCTTGTTAAATTAACTCATACTAGGGGCATCTAATGGTTGACTTGTGTGAGACTATCCAAAGAACAAACCCTTAACTTCACAGATCTTGGTGTATTAAATATATGCAATAGATGTAACCCTGAGACATTGAGACATTACCCCCTGACTGTGCAGGTACTCCACGGTCTTTGTGATGGTGTGCAGGACGGCGCTGGCTTCCCTCTCGGAGAAGAACTTTTGTCGGAGGATCTTGTCTAGCAGCTCTCCACCTTTTAGCAGCTCCGTCACCAGGTAGACTGAGCGTCCATCATCATACACCTGTCCGCACAAGAACCAAAATAAAATGCTTTCAACATCAGCGGCCAGATCATACACCTTGCCCAATCCATCCTATGATTAAACTGCTGTGTTGACTCTGTAAACCTTTTATACAATCTATAAACAAGCTATTGCCAGCTTGTGTAAAGTCTTTCTCAATACTGCCTTTTTTCAAATACCGGTAAACATCTTCAAATAAACAAGAGTGTTTGAAAATTATCCACAGTAGGAGGGTGTGTGGAGATTCATTCATGCTCAGCAAGTTTAAAAAGGCCTGAGTCATAGTTGCTGAATCAAGCTTGCTGGATTTTACATCTTTCAAGGTCAGAAATGCTTTGAGTCTCTTTTCCCCAGACGAGGATTATTGCATGTCTTGGCCTGATAGTGTTTTGACGGACATGGAGTGTCGCACTTTAGATAATCCTCCTCTGGGACAACCAGTCTGGGGGATTGAGCGAGAAGAAGGATGTTTGTGTGTTTATTTGCTTGCTTGCTTGTGTGTATTTGTAGAGTGTGTGTGTGTGTGTGTGTACACACATGTTAGGCTGTTAGAAAGTAAGAAAGACATTGTATGTTTGTTTGTTTTTTTTGAGTGTGTGAGGGGAGGAGAGAGAGAAAAAAATGTGTGTGTGAGTGAGTGAGTGAGAGAGAGAGAGAGAGACAAAAACTGTGTGTGTGCGCTCTTGTATGGGTGGTGGGGGTGATAAAGAGTAAACAGAGGGGTAGTGTGAGTTTAAAAGTGTGTGTGTGTGTGTGTGTCAGAGATCAAGTACGACTAAGTAAGGTGAAGATGAACTTCATGGCGACAGAGTCTTACATCTTTCAGAGTGATGATGTTGGGATGCTGGCCGTACCGCAGAAGAATCTCCACCTCCTCCGTCGGGTCCCTCTTGGCTTTATTGATGATCTGCGTTTATATCAAAAAGTACATTTCAAAAGGTCAAGGCACCCACACACTAAACACACACACACACGCAGGCACATCCATCAACACCCAAAGCTGCTACTGTGCTGCATCGCATGCCGTTGCCATGGTGACAAGGGCAGCTCACCTTGACGGCATACTCCATGCCGGTACTCTTCTGGACGCAGCGCTTGCAGATGGAGTAGGAGCCCACACCAATGTCCTCCTTCATGTCATAGGCCTCAGCGAATTGGGATGTATTTCTGTGAAGCTGCTGCAGGGGGAGCCCAAGAGTCACTTTAAGGCTTTACACGATGCTGCAAACTGCTTAGGACTGCTCGGTCTTAAGTCTTAATTAAAGATCAATTTATTAATAAGCCAATCTGCTTAATTTAACGCCATGGGCATGGCTATAAAGCAAAGATTACTGAGGAGTCCGTTCAGTCTCACAAGTATGTTCAGAGTCAGTGTTCCCCAAATACAGTCACTACAGTCTATGCATGAAAACTGCATGTTGACACAGACTGTGCTGTTCCCCTCTTTTTACACCACGTTCACACTGTACACGGCCTTTGACGGATGACAGAGGGCGTGCCTAACATATGGGGCTAGCGGTCAATCAATCATATATGTGATCTGATTGGCAGATGGATCCATCACAGCATTTTTGACGCAAGCAATGGACCCGACGGAACGGACAGACCCACAATGCATTTTGAGATCGCCGCACGCAAAGACAAAGACATCCGTCAACGGACGTGTACAGTGTGAACTATGTGTTAATTAGTAGTATTAATCTATGAGGAGCCATGATGTCGAAATGAATCGTTAAATAAATACATATTACACATACATACAAGTTTGAGGCCGGTCAAGTGACGGTAATTTGAGGAACACATTTACCTATCTTTGCACTATGAGTGTTATTGTGCGTTGACAATATATATAATCATAAACATATAATCATAAATATAATCATAAATTGGATTATATCAGCAATGAAATCCATGCTTAAGTGTGACCGTTCTTATGATGGGCTTGTTATGTACACTTGCTAGAGAAGAGTTAGAGTAAATGTAAAATGATTGTATGCACATGTGCTTGTGCGATGCTTGTACGATTAAAGACAGAGACAGACAGTGATCTGTGTAACGTGAAAGTGTGTGTGTGTGTGTGTGTGTGTGTGTGTGCAAAGCAGAGGAGAGACAGATAGTGAACTATGTAACGTGTATGTGTGTGCGTGTGTGAAGGAGAGAAGAAATAGACAGTGAACTGTGTTATGTGAATGTGTATGTGTGTGTGTGTGTGTGTGTGTGTGTGTGTGTGTGTGTGGAGAAGAAGAG
>JASCQY010000057.1:15157443-15169362 GCA_030264315.1 Sardinella tawilis | reverse complement strand
ATCCTCAACCCCCCCCCCCACCACCACCACCACCACCACACCCGACACACACACACAGACACAGACACACACACACACACACACACACACACAATTGCCCCCCTGAGTCATTTGGCTAAGTGAATAAGTGAGTAAATAAAATAGTGTTGACTGCAGGACTTCTGAGATTAAAGAGCAGACACAGACACCAGCCACCTGCTGCCACCTACAGGCAGAAATGTGCATCGATTTACATGGAAATGAAAACAAGCTTCAAGATGAGACGAGACGAGGGACACATCAGGAGCCAGCAGCGTCAGCGCGTAACAGCCGGCTCACTTGCCTCGTGTGAACTGACTGCATTGATTGGCCTTTCATTGCTAGAACTCTGAGAGTTGTACATGACATAAGCGATTTTGCTTGGAAAAATCTCATTGCTTGGGACACCAAACCGATGGTGTTTTTTTGGACACACATTTAAAAAGCTGAAAAGTTCACATACTACCAGAATCGTGAATTGTGAATGTAACCAAATTGTGGATGCAATTAAATGTGAATTTTAATTAAATTGTGTAAACCTAAATTGTGGACTGTGATCCAGGTGAGAGTGACAGAGGAAAACAAGAGAGAGGGAAAGGGAATAGATGAAGACGGTGAAATTGTGATGTAGGAGGTAGACTGAGACAGACAAGGTGTGCATACCTAGCCAGGTAGCAATGAGCACTCCGTCGATGCCCTCTATTGGGTCGCAGATCCTGCCCACCACGGGATGCACCTGCTGGGCCAGGTAGTACTGCGTGTCCAGGGTAAGGTTGGGCTGCTTCTGAAGCTGCTCTAGGGCGTATGCCCTCTGGCTCGCCCCCAGGTTAGAGCCATCCTGATGGGACAGGAACACAGAGGTCAGAGGTCAAAAGGTCACACAGCTCCAAAGGCTTAAAGGTGCATAAAGGTCAGTGATGCCGAACAAAGTTGCGTTTGTTTATCCTTGTGTTTATGCTTAAATTTCCTAGTAGATGTTACTTAGTATTATTATTTTTATTACTTATATTATTATTTTCTGCCCAACTCATCCTTCATCATATGTAAACTGAGGCCTTAAAAACATGCTAGAGAGGATGCTTGCTCCTGCCTTCAGTGCTCCTAGACTCTTTGTTATAGTTTGGGGGGACAGCAGTATATTTTCCATAGATTCTGAATGGGGCTTCCGAATGTTCAGAAGTCTGATATTTGGTACATTTAGCTGAAAATCCAAAATGAAACGGCAGCAAGCTTAGCATCTCAGCCATGTCTTTCATATCAATGGACAAGTAGCCCGTTCCACTTTACACAGGGGACCCATTTGCTATGCTGAAATCTGTTTCCGACACTGTCCAGAGGACAAAGCATTATTCCTTACCCCTTTCACACGTAAAATCCAAAGTTAGTATGGGTAAGTGCTCTGAACTTTGGGACATAATAAGGATACTGACATATCTTGGCACTCTTTTGATGCCCTACTGAGATTCCACACATGCATGCTACAAGGTGACATGCACGACTTTTATAAAAACACACACACACACACACACACACACACACACACACACACACACACACACACACACACAAAAACAAGAACAACAGAAGACATGGTCAAGTGACTGACACTTGAACGAGTTCTTTGTGTTCCTAGTGCCACCCATCTGAATTGACCAAGAAGGATTTTTGATGTGTCTGTGAAAAGATCTAAACTAGTAGAGACAGGACAGGCCTCGTTTTCCAGAATCTGCTCTTTCATCTATCACTCCATGCAAGTGTAGAAGAATTGCACAGTTGGAGTAAATCTCTCAAGCGCTCTGGAGCTTGCAGAGCAAGCAAAAAAAACAAGCAAACAAACAAACAAAAAAAAATGGAGCGCATCCGGTCCTCGCTGGACATTAGAATAATACGTGACTTGTGTGATTGTGCTCCGGGGAAAATAAGGGATATTTTGGGTGAGCAGAGCAAATTTCAGTTACTGTCTCTGCAGCTGCAATCAATTTTACTGTAGCAGGAATTGGAAACACACACACACACAAAAACAATCTCAAACACTCATTCTCTCTCTCTCTCTCTAACAAACACACAAATACACCAAAACAGTGACGTATTTGCCCGAGATGGCTCGAAGCAGAAGCGGTGAGAGGAGTACCTGACAGATGACATAGGACACGGTGTCCCCAGCTTTAACTTTCTTGCCCCCCTGGGAGTTGATCCACAGAGCCACATGCACGTGGGGAAGACTCTTCTTGTCAGGGTAGTCTTGTGGGTCTTTGGTCAGAGCCTAGAAAACACAGACACACACACACACACACACACACACACACACAGAATGACATACAGAATACATCATGTTATGCGCTATGCTGCAATGTAAGCCTGGTGTTCTACCATGGAGGTTTGTGCAAGTGACGTACACACACACACACACACAGACACACACACACACACACAGAGTTAAGGCTGCTTACCTTATGAATCTCAAACATATCCAGGGAAACCACGCCACTGGCCACTTTCTCCCCGACCTCAATCAGGTGCTTCTGGATGTTCTCCACAATGGTGTCACGGCTCTGGTCAGAGAGGATCTGGCCAATCACGTAACTGGTGATGAGAGGACAATTTCAGCAGGGCGACAAGACGGCATCTAGCTTTGATCATACTATGAAATGATCCACCATGTATTTCTCTGCAGTCTTTTGCCACATATACAGTAAGTATTCATCAGTTGCATGGGTGAGACCATCACACTGGTATTTATTCCATAATCATATCCCAACTTTACTGATATAGTATGCTTTATATGAGTTAATATGCCTCCCACACCGGATACAACAATGCCACTACTACACTCCGAAATCCATTATTTTGAATGGCTTGTCTGGTACAAGGATTGTCGGCCATTAGGCCACTAGAGCCAAACAAAAAATGCAGCATGCTGCTCAGCTAGCCCTTACACACACAGAGGTCAAAGTTCAACAGTGGTCAGAGTTTCACAGAGGTGCAGAGTGGTGACGATCATTTAATACTGAAGCTGGGGGACAACACAAGTACACACCTATTCCTATCATTGTTATCAACCTCTACTACCTGAACACTGAATAACCTCCTGATTAATTCATAAAACCTATTTCCTAAACCTTAAATCTATTTGTCCATCCATTATACTGACTATGAGTAAAGAAACATAAAAGCACAGCACAAACAAGCTATCAACACCATTATCACTAAAGGAAAATAACTGACAAGCGATCAAGGAATGTGAGTGTGAACATGATTCATGTGTGACACTCAGTGATAGCAAGCAAAATAACAACAGGTCACACGTCAAAGTTCAAACAATTTGAACTTCTGACATGTCCAGAGACAGGCAATGAGTGAATCACTGCACACATGCACTCAGCTACTAGCCTGGCTAACATCAGACTAAATCTCAAGTTAGATTTAGTCTGGGGACCACCAATCATTTTTTTGTAGGGGACTTAAAGTTCCGTTTGTCCAAAAGTTTGCGCATCATCTTGCTGTCTCTCCCCGTTCTGTGATTCGTTCCCAAATCCATGCGAAACTTTCGGCCATGGTCTCCGGGCTGCCATGCAGTTCGGAAACGAGTGTGCAAGGCAGCATGCGTATACCCAGGCTACTCAGCTACCAAAAAAAAAAAAAAAAAGGGCCAGGCTCCACCCTCAAGTCAGTTGTGTCACTGACTGGGTTTCCATCCAACGTTATTCGCTTTTCATATTCGCATAGAACTCGCGACTATGCGACACTCCATGAGTTTCCATCAACTGTGTAATGCGAATAAGAAATGAACATTAGTGTTCCAACTGTGGAATTAACGTCTATGGACAGAAATGCGGTTGATGCGAATATTCGCTAATTTAACTGTTTCCATTGACTTTAATTGCATTTGCCTTATTCGCATTAAAAGTTAAACCACCTCCCTGGAGCGAATCGAATTTATATTTGCATTAAGGGACTAATGCGACTTTGCAGGTGTTTCCATCAAGGATTTCTTATTCACCTAACTTAAAAGCGCATTTACAACTCGTCTACTGTTTGCAGACAGCGCCCCATTTTAACTCGCACAGCCAGCCTTGCCTGACCACTACACTCTTCGTCTAACCAATTAACACGATTAGAGCCACTTAACTCAACAAGTTCAATCTACAAGCCCAATTACCTTCCTACCTTCTTCGGACCATGTGAAGATAAATGTTACGCTCTCCTGGACACCCTCAAAAAAAAAAAAAATAAATAAAATAAATAAATAAAAGAAAATAATTTAAAAATAAAATAAAATAAATAAATTAATACAAATTAAAAAATAATTAAAAAAAAGAAGCTCAATATTGACTCTTTACGTAGGCCTACTTAAATCAATTTCAGTAAACTGGAAATCTTTTCCCCTTTTTTTTTTTAGGAAAAGGCAGCACAAAAAGTCTCGCCCACTGGGCAGGAGTTCATACAGAGAAGGCTGTAAAACGCTGTAAAAATCCCCGTCCTCAGACATGGCACTGCAAGACGCGACGTGAGCCGTCTTGCCCTGAAGCCCAAATTGCTCTACTGTCATTTCTATTCAGGAGTGTTATTTTACTCACACTTTGGGTGTCAAGCTTGGCTGTGTGTTTTTGTGTGCAGGGGAACATTTGACCAACCGGCCACACACACACACACACACACAAACACAGTACTGGCAGTGAATTGCGGACAGGAAAGACTTGTGCATTGAGGTTGTGACAGCCATAGGACCCAAAATTGTTTAATCTTTGTAGTTCAGCCCGGGGCAAAGTGTTCGCTGATTGCTCAACTGTTAGAGCAAAGTTGAGGGTGGACAAATAACCAGCTTACCCTCCAGTGACAAACAGACAGAATGTCTAAGTTGTCAATCTTCAATACCCAATAGATAAAGGGGTGGGCCCAACAACTATAAATAGCTAAGGTGTCAAGATATTACATTACCTCTGTAAAGCACAGAGGGTAATCTGGCCAGTCACAAAGAGAAAGCATACTGAACTGAACCAGATTTGAGCAAAATAAAATTGTCTCCATCCAAACCAGTTGCTGGGGGGGAAAAAGAGGGTTTATTTAACCTTCTTATCTACTGCAGGAGGAAGTGGGCATGGGGGAGGGGATCATCAAGTGTTCTGCGTTTGAATACAGACCATGATGTCAGTAGGATGCCAACTGTGGGCTTATTCCAATATCAAAAAAAACCCCTGAAAATTCTAACAGACCACCAGGTCTTTTTTTAAACATCCTCAGATGAAAACAGGATCATCCTTCAAATTCACTGCAATAGTGCAATAGTCACAAATGGATTAAGTCAATGACTGGGTCAAGATTATGCATCAAGATTGGCCAATAATGTCAGTAGAACTTGCTTTGTTACAATATGATACTACACACTATATCACATCACTTTACCGCCAGTTAATAATGACATTCTGTGTGGACCAATACAGAAATCACTCAACTCGGACTAAACAAGGTGGACAAGTTCATTCCTATATTGAGATGATATGAAATGATGTCCAACAAATTATAAAATTATATAACCATCCCCACTTACATTATTATTAACAACTGTCAGCACTTAGAAGTAGGGATGAGACAAATACAGATTTTGATGGTGTTTAAACTTAAACAGAAATAACATATTTTGTCATTGGAAAAGACAATGCAGCTTATGTGCTGCTGGTCGTAACATATTATTTTTATGTGATTGCCATCATTGCAATTAAAGGGAGCTTTCGCAATTAATTAATTGCTAAATTTTTTATTGCGATTAATTGCAAAACGATCGTCTCATCCCTATTTGGAAGGGGTCTGTGACCACTATTCCCACTCACTTGCCACACTCCTTGGCGAGGCCACACCAGTCCCTGCGCACAATGTCCAGACCCTTGAGCTCCTGCTTGGTGGTGTAGCGGCCGTCACCCTGATTCTCCACCATGAGCGCAGCATACTTCTTCTTCTTCAGCAGCAGCAGCGACTTGAACACGCCGTCGATGTCAATCTCCAGCAGCTTGTACAGCTTGTTCACCTCACTCTTTACCTAAGGAGGCATCCCAAACATGGAGACACACAAGCGATCAATAGCCCTATTGTTGAAGATCACTGAATGTTGTCTGTAGGAAAAAGAACCAGACAATTTCATGCAACATACAGTGGACCGAATAACAAACTGATAGCTATTGTTAACGAAATGGGGCATAGCGAAATGAAACCGTCACCATGCCCGCTTCACTCAGTATTATTTGCCAGTTGAGTATTTCGTCTTTGCTGTATCAAATTTTCTTACTTTTTCCAACTGACATCACTTGATGACCTCAGCAGAAAACAGGGCTATTAAAGGAGTCATCCGGAGTGAATCAACCCGTAGCCCCGTTGTCTGAGGCAGCTGAGAGCTGTCCATAGGCATCACAATGACAGCAATAGGTACAACGTAGACGGAATTCGTGTTCTGGCCTATAACGCAGATTGGGGCAGGTCAAAACGAAACTGACATGCCCTCATTAGTTAACGTTTGTTACCGTTTCGCTATTTGGTCTACCGTGCCAAAATCTGTCATTCTCATACCTATAGACAGCGCTTAGCAACATGAAACAACAGTGTTGAACATGTTGATTCACTCCGGATAAATCCTTAAATTGATTCACTTTACTTAAAAGCACAAACAATGTGGATCCTTGAGGATTTCACTCAGGTCCTGATAAATGACCATGTTGGCTGTTAGTCAGATGAAAGGTTCCAGATACAAAGAACACAAAGATACTTCTCACAAAGATATTTCTTTACTATTTCATAGAGGAACCGTTTGTGAGAACAAGAAAACAGAGGAATATTTCAGTTTCTTTTAACACGGTGGGCTCGTTCTCAACATAATACGCCACGGAGAGAAAAGCTGAGCTGAACGACCACATTCATTTTCTATTCAATGCCAACCACAGCTACACAGCCAGTGCCTAACAACTACTCGCGGGGTGAGGAAATTATGCTGAATGGAATGCGCTTCTGGTGACCAACCCCTTTAGAAAGGGCTTTAGATTACAACTGCATATTATGGCATATTTATTCCCAAAAGACAAAGGATTGCCATTTGAATCAGTCTTCATAATTGCGGTGAAATTTGTTCCTTATGCTTCGCCTTGCCTTATAAACCAGCAGGACCTGCCATGCACCAATGATGTAGCAAGAAGAATCCAATACATCATCTCCATAAGGTTTTACTGAATTCGCCTGATGAGTGTTAGTCCTAACGCCCCATTTAGATGCTTACGATCCATCAGCGAATGCCGTGGGTTTTCCTGATACTCAAGGGTGAGTGTACTGTACTGAGATTGACAGGCTAACAACCTGTTTGGAGTTGTTAGCTTGCTAACTCTCTATTGTTAGATAGCTGGTTCTCTGGCATTTCAGAGTTCATTTAATTTCTGGGTTACTATAACAAGTTTTTAAGGTATAATTTCTCAGTACCTTTTTACTACATGATTGGCTACGTGTGCTGACATATTTCCATTTCAGATTGGATTTTCTGCTCCATGTATTGTTACACAGTGACTGGTCAAAAATGTAACACTTTTCAACTTCTGGCGACAAACTGGAGCCACAAATCGATTTGGCAATGTATAACGTAAGCAAATGTGAGGTGATCTCCGAACCAATCCGTTGACGATCCAATGCGAGCGTCTGGATGGGGTGCAGCTCTAACTAAACCCCAACTGTTCCTGGGTGGACACACGGCATATACAGTAGATGTGTTCAGAAGACTTTTAGGCACAGTCATCGCATTGCACTGGAGTTATTCACGCTACCTTGTTGCCAAGTTTGAAGACCTCGTCCAGGTTGGTGCTGTTGGTGTTAATCATGATGGAATCTGTGTCTCCATAAATGACCTCCAAGTTCATCTGCACACAGGAGGGGGGAGACAGGAGGGACAGATGGATGGATGGATGGATGGATAGATAGACAAATAGGTAGATAGATAGATAGATAGATAGATAGATAGATAGATAGATGGACGGACAGATAGAGAGATAGATAGAGAGAAACAGAGAGAAACAGAGAGAAAGACAGACAACAAGAGAGGGGGGTAAAGAGATGGAGGGAGAGAAAGACGGGCAATAAGCAGAGACCAGAGAAATTCAAAGTATATATGGGTGTAAGTGTGTGTGAGTGAGTGATGAACGAGAGAGAGAGTGACAGAGAAAAACAGGGAAAAGAAGGGAAGACAAAGACAGACAACAACAAAAAAGCAAAACGACAACAAAATAAATAAACAAACAAACAAACAAATAAATAATAGAGTGAGCAGAAACGCTGGTAACTGCCGTCAGTGGGCTCTAGCTGAAGCTCAGGGTGACAGGTAAATGCACACGTGAGTTACAGTCCTCTATGAATCGGGCTGTCAGCCCGGGGCTTAAGGCCCTGACGCTACCAAAGCCGGGTCCTCTGTCCAGCAGAGACAGCAACAAAGGGAAAGAAACAGTGGTGAAGGTCATGGGGCTTTTTCAGAGCACAGCAGGGCCGGCGCTTGCCAGCAAGTCATAACTCACCCTCTGCACCATGTCTTTAGTATGCATCAGGATCTGGAGAGAAAGAGAAAACACACACACACACACACACACGTTTAAGTTAAGCGGGGCGGCATTTAAATAATGGCTCTCTGATGTTTCTCCATCTCAACAAAAAACTCAAACTCAAAAAAACGCACGCACACAAATGTATGTTGACTACGGTTACACAAGTTTCTGCTACATAGGAGTCTGTTGTGGTAGCACTTTATGGAAATGTTTGTTTTTCAGCTAGAAATTGTGTTAAAAGAGTTGAAAGAGGCCATACTGATTGAACACTAGCTAGCGATGGACAAAAACATGCATACATGTCATAATTCTCTTGCTGACAAAGGTACTGGAAACAGAAAAAAAAGCCTATTTCTAAAATGTGAGTCTAAAATTCACAATAAAACACGCTTTGCTAAGTGGGTGCTCCACATTAGACATCAATGTGGTTACTGGATTATGTCACTTCAGTGAGGCAGTGGACGACCATATAGATACACACGCTGGGTCGCCCACACACACACACACACACACACACACACACACACACACAATTCAACAGATGTGCTATATGTCACCACAGCCATGCCAATTCCACACACCAATCAGCACGCCATACATGGCAAGAACAAAACAATCAAATTGCAAATAAGGACAAGTACAGAAACACTCAGGTTTAATTCAGTAAACACTGCAATCATTCAGCTGACCACAGAAAAGGAGAAGCTTATTATGGCTTTTTGCCATAGACAGCACGCTCATGCGCGCACGCACGCACACACACACACACACACACACACACACACACACACACACCTGCCAAGCAGCCAGTGTCACAAGAGCTGTGCAGTCATGTACACACACATGCTAGCGTGCACACAAGCACACACATACATACACACACACACACACACAAAGAATTTAATTAGCAAATCTATTCAGTAATTCAACACTTAGCAATGGGGGGAATGAAAGCGCCTTGGTGATTTGCTTTTAAATGGAGGATAATTGGCTAAGAGGGCTATTAGCAGCGCTGAAATGGCGCTCCAAACCCACACACCAGCCGAGTCATAATAATGCCTAATGGCCTTAATCACGAGTGGCCCGTGTGACAGACCAATACTGGAAAGAGGGAGATGGAGGGGCAGAAAGAGAGGGAGGGAAGGAGAGAGAGAGAGAAGGAAGGAGAGAGAGAGAGAGAGAGAAGTAGGGAGAGAGAGAGAGCAGAGAAGGAAGGGAAAGGGGGGAGAGAGAGAAAGAGAGAGAGAAAAGTGTGTGTGTTGGAGGTGGATGGAGATGAAGGGGGGGTGTCCAGCTGCAGAGGTGGATTCACCATGACCACAGCTGCCAGATACAGGGTGCTGAAAGAAAGGGAGAGAGAAAAAAGAAAAAAAAAAGAGAGAAAGAGAGAGAAGAAGGGAAGAAAAAGAGCGGGAGAGAGAAAGTGACGTAAAAGAGAGCAGGCAAAAGATGGATAAAGGTTATTTGAAAAGTGTCAATATTTGGATAACAAAGACAACCAAGCCGTGTACCAGCACTCCACGGCCATGTGGGACCCCATGAGGCAGGAACACTGGTGATGCTGGCATTCAGAGAGGGGAAGGGAGACGAGGAACGAAAGGGCTGAGAGAAAATGGGAGAGTAAATGGCTACTTAGGATGCTTACTGGTCTGAGTGAGTGTGTGTGAGAGAGTGAGTGAGTGTGTGTGTGTGTGTGTGTGACATCTAATGAGTGTGTGGAGGTTTTTGTGAGTGTGTGTGGTGTGTATGTGTGTTTGTGATGTGCCTAATGTGTTTGCGTGTGTATGTGTGTGTGCGTGTGTGTGTGTGTGTGTGTGTGTTGGGGTGACCTCTGAAAGAGAGGGATGCAGACAGCTGGGCTGCCCAGGCCAGGGGGTTTTAATGCTGCTAATCTGAGGCCCTGCAGAGTCGGGGGCACACAGCAGCCTGTCAGCAGCAATAGGCCAAAAGCCCCGTCATCTGCACAGGCTACTTCACCCAGGACCTCTCTGACCAGCACGCACACACACGCACGCGCAGTTCCAAATCTAACTCACACACTCACACTAACACTCACACACACGCACGTGCCCAGAGCGTTTCAAATCTAAGTCACATACGTACACACACAGAGTTCCCATTCTAACTCCCATTCATAGATTGGGGCAAGTGCCAGGTGTAAGCTTGCATACATAAACATGGAACAGTTACACTTCACAATATCCTTGATGAGAAAAGAAAACACCACAAAAACATACGAGTTGCTCACACGCATATGAACATGCATGCCAAATATCGCACAAAATGCAGTGAGGCCATCACAGAGGCTAATTAAAACACCAAGACTTGTACGGAGAAGCTTCATCTCACTCACTCACTCACACACACAGACATTTACACACACACACACACACACACACACACACACAGACACACAGACAGAGTAAGGGGAGCGCTCAGCAGAGCAGTCGGAGCCAGGCTGGACCCCATTCTCCCCTCCAGGACAAGGACGCGGCTATTTCCGAGGCCGGGTCTCCACTCCTTGAAACTGGAGCGGGACTTAAGCATGCTTTATGAGGTGCCACATTCCACCGCGGGGGAAGCAGGGGGTCACATTTGAGTAATTACAGAACAGCCCTGAGAATTAGCCGCCGCGGCCAAGGTCACTCCAAAACACACCGCAAGCGGCGACCAAAAAGATCTGATTGTCACACCCATACCCACACACGCACGCACAGACAAATACATAAACACACACACACACACACAGGAGGACAAAGAACACACCGAGATGCGATCTCATCTGTATTTAGCAGCAATCTCCAAAGGGATGTTGGGTATACACCAGCGCTGGAGACTATGCTAATACCATACCACTTAGCTAGTTTTCCGTTTCCATTGACAGTTTCCATTTCAATAAAAATCTTAAACCCCTTGCTGTGGTGACGCCGTCACTGACACACACAGACACAGTCGTTTTCCAGAGCGAGTGGTCTCAGGAGGACAGCAGTCAGTAGTGTATCAGTGGGGCAGACTAACCCCTGCAGGCTAATTAGCAGAGCCACGCTAACGACGGCGCTAACTCCTGGGCCGCTCACATTAGCGCTTGACCTTGAGCAGGTGCTGGCTCACTTCACACTCAGCCATAAAGTTCAGTCACTTAGCGCAGCCACTAAATTAGCCCGTCCACTTTAGCGTGGCTAACAAGACTGTGGGACGGGGGGGGGGGGGGGTGTATATGTGTGAGTGGGTGGGTGGGTGTACATGCTCATATCAGAGAGGTGTGTGTACAAAAGAAGAACTGAACAAAAAAAGAGCAACAAGATCGAGGGAAGCAAGAGAGAACAGGAGGTGAAAAAGG
>JASCQY010000057.1:15146600-15157343 GCA_030264315.1 Sardinella tawilis | reverse complement strand
ACACGAGGTGAAAAAGGGAGGGAGGGGAGAGGGGGGGGGGGTGGTCACAAGAAGAGCGAGAGAGCGAAGGAGACGGCCCCGGCGGGGTGATGAGTTGGGTTATGTGTCGATGGGTTTCCATGGCCTGTGTATGCTAGTCTGTTTTGACAGCAAAGACAGCTATAACCGGGGGTCCTCAGGAGGAGGGGCAGGGGGGCTGGTGCTGGTTTGGGGAGGGCAGGGGTGAAGGCAGCTGAAAGACTAACCGTTTGACCCTGGTTCAGGAATGGCGTGGAGGGCGGGCGGGCGGGAGGGGGGCTCATCTTTAAACACATGCCGCCCTTACACACATCTAAACAGCGGGGCCACAGACGGCCACGCCAGCTGTACCACCACGGCCGCTGGCACTGCCAACTGGCGCAGTTAAAACTCTCAATCAACGACCATAACGCACAAATTTGACCCTCCTGTCATTTTATTATATTATGGAAATATTAAATAGGGATTAGGCTTGAGGCAAGGCTACAATTTCTGCTCTTGCTTTGATGGAGCGCACAGAGACAGAATCCATAAATGATTCAGGGAGAAGTCACTCGTTCATTTTGGCACACGTATAGGTCGGTCACACTGCCAATGCACTCGAGTTTGAGACATCGCAGCCTGGAAATGTGAAGGGGTCTCCAGCATGGTCATCTTTCATCAGAAATGTATTGATTAAATCCAAGTGGAAAATTCACTTTCATTGTAACATTTTATTTTGAAATGAAAAGGATCCCTGGCTAGTGAGACATATTGGCCTTGTAAAACTGAAATTGGTATCAGCTATATCTAACAGGATTTAAAAACAATCAAAAGGCTTTCTTTTGTATTAAATATTTAATACAAAGCTGCAGAGCTTATAAGCTGCCATTTCATTTATATCTTAATGTTTTGTGGGTAAAGAGTGACATCAAATGGTTGTTATTGATGGTATCTATGCACAGTAACAGCTTGATTGCTGCACCTTCATTGGACCTTGATTAGATGCAACCAGGTGATGCCACTTTTTACAACAATGGCAGCTAACGAGTGAATGGATCTTGTAAGTTTTTAAGAAAACAAAAAAACATCACATTTATGTAGCTGACACCAAAGTCAATGTTATATTGCCAACATGTCTTCCTAGCCAGGGATGCCTTTAACATAATGCTTGCAGTATATTAGATAGCGCCGTCCAAAAAGATATCAGAGCAAGGCTAGGAAAGGCCCAAAATGCCCTTCTCAACTCTGTACCATCTAAACGGTGATCTGAACAATACAACCCAAACAAAGAAGCTTGTGTACGACAGAAACGTCCAGTCTGTTGTTCTGTGTGTTTCAGAGTGTTGGCATGTGGTCAATACAGACATGAAGAGACTCAAAGTCTTCCAGAAAATGAAGTCAGAGAAGAATTTGACAGATTTTTTGGTCCAACAAAATATCCAACCATCAACTGAACAAGCAAGCCAGCAATCAAAGAATTACGAAGGACATTCCTTCAAAACGCTTAAGATGGCTTGGACATGGGCTAAGGAAGGAGGAAGACCGGATTGCAAGTGTCGCTTTAAAATGGACACCATTATTGAAGCCGATAGGGATGAAGAGGAGTCAGGAAGCGAGTGAGTAATTGCACTATAGTACAATCTAGTACTGTAGTTTAGTTTGCTGTAGTGCGCATACCGTCTTGCACTACCGTACTAGTCCGAATATATGACGCTATTTTTTTTTCTATAAATACTTCTGAAAAAAGGAGGGTCATCTTATTTTTCGCGAACTAGACAAAGATAGTGAAAAAATATGGAGGACTCCAAAAACGACTCCAAAGACCATGAATTAAAAATTTGAACTGACCGCGCTTCATTGGCTTACAACTATGACACAGAATGGAGGTAACAAATTGCCTTGAAAACAATCAAACTTAGCCTTGAGTGGTGTAAAAGAATGACAGGGTTTACGTGCGCTTTGTATTCTTTGACCCGACATTGCTAACATTCGGGATGTGGGGTGCTTAAATGCGTGCATAGATGGGGATAGGATCTCTGATGCGGCATGGTCACTGCGCAATTGACTTTGAGGAGGTTGCAACTTCGAGGAGAAGCTGTCTTTAACGGTAGCTTAATGGTAGTTTGTGATCAAAAATAGAAAAACTCCCTCAAACAATGCTGAGCAAACCTCAGTGTTTTCCGACATGCTAACACCTGTTGCTGTTGCAATGAAAGGTTGAAATCGGTTAGGCTACTGTGAGAGGCGAATCACAGTGTTTCACCTGCAGACCACCCCTCTTTGCAAGCCTCTGCAGACCTCTATGGGCAATGCCTGGCAAATAGCCTACAGTTCATTCATATGGTAGCCTACTATTCATTCAATTTTGTATCCACACTATGGTAGCCTAATTTTAATTCAAATGTCTCCACATGAATTAACTCTCGCACCACTTTTAAAGGTTGTATGGGTTTTAATGGCATACTACCTCGCACTTCTCTTTCTGATCACGTGAGAAAAACATCCAACACAATCTGCAACATGTGCATACATCATAACAACATAATATATAATAATAGCATAACCTAATCAATGTCCATTCATAGCAGTTCTTTGTCAGCTGGAGCAATGCATGCAAGCCGGATGTAGCAGTGAAAGAACTAGTGCAGGGAGGGATGGATCAATTCTGATCATGATGTAATGGATCTATGTAATGTTCATACTACCTTATGCTTCTCTGTAAACAAAACAAAAACACTCTAAAGACTAATGCCTGGAACATATTCTAGTCTAGTCTTTGTGGAGACATATCTTATCACATTAAGAAAGAGGCAGGAAATAAGTGACAAGGATGGGATTTGGAATGAGCATAGAGGTATGAGTGAGCCATCCATTGCCAATATGTGCACACACTAGAACACCACCAACAAAAATAGGTGCTTGTCACTGAAGAATGTAAGTAAAGCATTGGCTATGATTTCAAACCAAAAAGTAAACCTGGGACATTATAAAACATCAGACCATGAATCAAAAATTTGACCTAAAACATTCTTAAACCAAGAACAAAGCACATGAAGAAAAAAAAGCATCTTCTATAGCCAACTCAGTGGATGAATCTACATAAAAAATATTTTTCCGCTAACTGTCTGATGAGCAATGCGCCATGATGCAAGTTTCATCAGACCGACACACCCGACTTAAACACAGCCACAGCTGTGCAATTACAAGATGCCCTGGCTTACCACATTTGCACCTGTGTGACTCTGTGTGTGTGTGTGTGTGTGTGTGTAGCGAGAGGCCTATGCTGACAAATGCAGGGGTAATGAGTGAGGTCTGTGAACGGGGGGTTGGGGGGGGGGGGGTAGCGGGCGGTGCTGCCGAACGGACAGCTGACTACCATTTACACACACAGAGACAGGGCACTGACAACATGATGAGAATCAGAAGATGAACATATGTATGTCGTCCATGCATGCAAGACCATGGGAGAAAATACAAACACACACACACACACACGCACACACACACAGACACACGATTCAATATTAACCTACAAACACAGAATTCATCCACACCAACTGCGGTATGGTTGCTAATACTCGCATGTACTGATCAGTAACTGTCCCAAAGCCCTTATTGGCTACACCAGTGGACAATGAATTCCAAATATGTTCTGCATCCAAAAGGGATGAACTGGGTCGATTCCATTCTATAAGCACCTACAGATAAGCTGTTATCATTAGCTCTATGCCAAGCCAATGTCAATTAACATGGGAAGAACTAGCCAACTAGCCTAACAGTTTGAGCGGCGGAGACTTCAAAAACAACCAGCGATAGAGTCTGCTGCGCGTCCAAAGCTGAACCCCTTCCATGTTGTCAGAGGATGGGCATGCAGTCCCCGCCAAACTCGACCCCCGCCCCATTCTCCACATCAGAGGGCCCATGTTAAGCCGGGCAGCAGCAGTGGTGGTGGTGTTGGTGGTGGTGATGGTGGAGGCAGCGGCGGCACACAAACCTTGTAAAAGAGAGTATCTGGTGACGATTGTTTTGAGAAGCGCCCCACTGAAGAGCATTTTGAGGATGACAGGCCACCGCCTGAAATAGCCCGAGCTGTGCGGCGCTGTCAGGGTGATCTACGCCTGCTGTCATCTCTCTATCCCATCAGTTCTACCCTCACACACACACACATACAAGACCCAACACAACAATCCTCACTCACAAGAACACACTCTTTTGCTCTAGTGAAAATAAATAGTTCACCTACAGTAGACCTACCTAAGTTCTTAAGTGGCCTGCTTACAAAAGACTGAAAACTCAGAACCAGCCAATTGAAGTTGAACACTGATCAACTTCTAACAGTCTTACTTCTTTCAAGTGGAAAGGGGTTGTGCTAAAGGTGGTTGAAATAGAATTAAAGAAACCATGACGGAAAGATGGAAATGATCATTGAACGCATTTGTTACACATGTTAGCCATTTAACAACACACAGTTTACAGTACATGTTTCACATTCAATCCTTCAGATTAACCATTCATTATACAGTAGAATTACTATAGTATTATGTTTACCAACACCATTGACACCATGTTAAAGTTTTGCAAATTTGTTGGTCTGATTTAATTTCCTGGCATGGATTCAGAAAAGTGCAATGTAAGGTACATTAATCCTGCCAGTTACTCAGACTTGACTGTACAAAGGGTTGCCATACAATTACAGTTAGGACTAATAGGCTATTGTGTGCACTATTAGGAGAAAAGGGTTTAGAGAAAAACCTGAAATACCATAGCACTATTCATTTCTTCCATATTTCATTCCACTGCTTTTATTCCAGGTTCATGTTTTATATTAGCGCCTATTATTCATGTCTTTTTTTGTTCTTGACAAATTGTAGGCTGTTAGAGTGACTGACCAGGCGAGACGATTGGAGCTGGAGAATGAACACACAGGAATATGGGGACTTCCAGGCACTTTTCACAGGGAAAAAAGTAAAGGGGGAAAAGAAAGACACTTTCTATAGACGCACAGCGTAGCTTGATAATCTACCTATGGCTGTGTGAACACCTACACTTTTCCCTTTTACCTAATAACTGTGTGGCTAACAGTGCTTCTCTTCACTTCATTCACGATAATAGCCACCATTCATTCATTCTTCTTCACAAAAAAAAAAAAAAAAAAAAAAAATATATATACATATATATATTCCAATTGGTCTTGTCAAGTCAACCGCCTTCCCAACCAACCAACCAACCATCATAACCAAGACCCAGCAGTACAATACAAAGAGTTTAGATTCTTGCAATGAGAAAAGTCAACGTCTGCGAGACCAGCATGATGCCAAATTTCCTTCTCTGATGTCACGTTTGAGAAGTTAAAGAAAATCCATCGTCACCATCGTCTTACTCAAACTAAACACTTAACTGTGCTGACAGAGGACACTGATGCTGTGCTCCATAAGACAATTAAATCAAAACCTGCCAACCCAAACCAAACCATCGGCCTGTTATTCAGTGTCACTGAGCACTGTCGGTAGATAACAAAAGAACAAGAAAATTTGGCACAATGCAGACCGAATAGCGAACCAGCAACTAAGGCTAACTGATGAGGGAGAAGGAGTGTCACTCAACTTCCCCTCACCTCGATAGCATTAGCTGCCATTTTGCAATCTGGTCTCTGTTGTACCATTCTTTTTTTTTTTTCATTTTTTCCCCTTTTTCCTACCACCAATACACTGCGAATTCAATCAACAGGCCTATGGGCTGCTTCCATTCAGTCCCATCCGAGCTGGAACCTGGGGCTGGAGCAACAGTCCTAGAGTCCTGCCATGGCACATTCCACAGCGCTAGGCTCACGCCGGGCTGGGCCTCTTGAGGGGGAGGATATCCCTGCCAATCCCTATCTGATTGAACACGAGCGCCTGAAATCACTTGAGCATCGGGATGGCATCCTGGGCATGAGTGGTCTGGCTCCACGGGCCCACGGCATAAATACCGCAGAGCGAGGGGCATCGGCGCAAATATATTAATCAGATCCTATTCTCCCTGTGGCCTTGTGGGTTTGTGTCGCGTGCCCATGACACACACCGACAGACAAACACATACACATACACACACACACGCTCTCTTCCCCTCTCTCACTCTTTCTCTGACATATGGCACCTGTTGTATTATATTATGGAAACCCTTGACGCACTGTATTTCAAGGTAAAGCTGGCTTCAGTTACTGGGCAATTGTCCAAAAGGAGGGACAACTTTGATTTCATAGTTGTTAATTGTCTTTGTATGCAGGGACTGCACTCCCCCTTTCAACACACACGCACGGACTTGTACAGGGACACACACACACACACACACACACACACACGGTTCGTAAGAACGCGTCCCGGGTCATAAACGCCTATAAACACCACACACCACCTCCAACATCTATGTCTGAAGTGGGCCGAGTCCTTCTCAGTCTTCACTTCTTCCCTTTGGTGCTCTGGGCTACAACTTCACCACGCCCTGAGTGTCAGATCCGCGATATACAGCAATCCATAATAGGCTCCATTATGCACACAATGGAGACTGACACCTACAACACACGCAGGGCAATGTGACACTGCTCAACCTTTGCATGGATGGGCAGAGTATCTATGTCAGGGGCAAGAGGGGGATCTACATGCCGTCTCTCCTTTTCTGTGTCCGTCTGCCTCCACACCCACACACACACACACACACACACACACACTCTCTCTCTCAAGGCCAGGTCTTAAATGTGACCTCATTAAGGAGCCATAAGCGACAGCAATGAGGCCCAGGAGACAGAAGGCATTACGTTACTGCTTTGTGTCTCTCAGCTGACACCAGTGTGTGTGTGTGTGTGTTTGTGTTTGAGTGAGAGAGAGAGAGAGAGAGAGCGAGAGCGAGAGAGCGAGAGCAACAGGAGAAGCTGGCTCCAACACAACATCTTCCAGGCGCCATCTTGGCCCCCGCAGCAAGGGACAAGGACCACGGCGGCAGCAGCACAACTTCAACACTCAGGCCATTTCAAGTTCAATAATTAAGTTACCGGAGCGATGCCCCCCAGCGAGAGGGAGCAAAATAAAATATGGAGCAGAGGATTGTGGGAGACGGCAAGAGCTGCCGCTGCCACTGCCCTCCCATGCCTCTGCCCATGCACTGCTCAAAAGGGGCTAACGTGATCACACGCTCAAATCCAAAAATATTCTCCAGTCCCCGTGACTATTTGTTAAGTCCAGCAATATCAGGAGTAAATCCCCGTCCTAAAGAAAGAGGGGGTCGGGTGGAGCGTGCAACAATGTTGACTACTCCCCACACACACACACACACACACACACACAGTATCAGGATGGTGACATTATTACATGTTCTTCCAGGAAGTTTATAAATGACCTTTGTGGTTCTGACAACTGTGAGTACTGAACTTGAGTGTGTGATGGAGGGGCAACGTTTACTCAGATCACCTCAACAAACACAAACACACACACACACACACGCACACTCTCTGTCATACACATGCACAATATCGTACACAAAAACACACACCAACTCATACACATATGTACGCGTGCATGTATGCACGCACGCACACACGCACGTACGCGCGCACACACTCACGCACACACACACGCACACACTACAGGCATGTAACTCAAAGTCTTTGGAGTTTTTCCTGTCCACCCTCTTTCTGTACAAGGACAGTCAGCTGGTGATGGGATAATGGCTTTTGTTTTCTCCCGCTGTCCCTTAACACATATAAGTTGATGGGGCAAAGGATGGCAACATACGAGGGGTCGGAGGTCAAGCTCACTAGCATTCCAGGACCATCAGCAGGCCCGGGCAAACAGGAGTCGTAAACATCACTCGATTAACCTCCTGTGCCCATGGAACCCTTTTCCACTGCCACTACAAACGCACAGGCAAGCACACACACACACAGGCTCGCGCCACTCCACAGCTGAAGGGACAATTCTTCACACCGGCCGCCGCCACACAAAAGGGGACCCAAAATAAAAATGGAGGGCCGGGCCGTTCGCTCGACAAAAAAACGAGGACGACATCAATCAGGCCAGAGTGCTCAGCGAGTAACACTAACCCTTCCATTCCACCCCCGTGCCTGGCATGCCAGGGACGCCCCGGGCTCGCACATGAACAAATGTTTCCCCGCAAAGGTCAAAGTGCGAGTGAGCGGGAGAAGGAGAGGGAGAAGGAGAAGGAGGGTGTGTGTGTGTGTGGGCAGGCACACACACACTTCACTCCAGGCCTGGGCAAGTTAAGGGCCGATCCTCAGTAGGCCCCTGCTGGAAGCTCAACTCTGGGACTTCCCCTGGCTCTATCTACTGTGATACAACCACTATAGCAGGGAAACACACACACACACACACTACTCACCATTTCAACACAATAACTTCCATATATAATATATCAATGTGGTTTTAAAGTTGCGAACTTCTTAAAATAGTGAGGGCTAAGCTTGGCTGTAATGTCCATAATCTTCAAAGAGTATCTGCTTACTTGTCTGTCCGAGGAATATTAAACCTAATCAAACTGATGTGGGCATCACAGAAGGCCCCAAAAATATGCATCAACTTACTATGTCAATCGAGTTGGACCACATTACCTAGAGTTCCATGGATCTCATACAAGAAAAAGTAAATATTGGTAAATAAGCTGATGAGAGAATTTGTCCAGTGCCACCAAGTAGGAAAACAAAATGCCCAGAGATGACGACATGACTAAAATTCACAAAGGGCTGCTGGTAGGAGTCGACCCCTACCCCAAAGGTTAAAAAGTGTGGGGGGGGGGGGGGTTAAAGCACTAAACGACGTCTAAAGAAAGTACATCACTTAAACACACTGGGACCATCTAACCTGAGGACACTGTTCTCACCAACGCCTCCCAAACAGTACAGCACAGCCCATCCAAGCCCAGCACAACCCTACACCTAGGGAGCTTCAGACACTTAACCCTCGTCTCTCCAACCACGACAATCTCACACCTCGTGCCCCCATAAAACAGGCCCTCCGAATGGGCCGCCTGAATTTACACGCTGGTGGCAGGGCAGCATTAAGCCAGCGCTGGTTCTCAGAAAGCACGGCGTTCCTCTATTAATACAGTTTCTCTTTACTGCCTACTGCTGACATGCCCAACCAGGAACAATGCAGCAGGCCCGAGGGCCACCCATCAATCATGACTTGACGTCACTGCGTGTACCCACACAGCCATGGACACAGACACACAGAAACAGATACACGCACACGCAGAGACAGATACACAGACACAGACACAGATATACACACACACACACACACACAGAAACACAAAGACGGAGAAAGAGAGACACAAACACACACACAGAGGGCTGGGACGGAGGGAGACGGGGTTCTAAAATATTACTGGCCAAACACAGAACAACGCCAGTCATAACCAGGCTTGTTGGGTAAACTCGGGACACAAACAAGGCTTTTATGACCTGCACAGTGAATTCAAAGGCTGTCAAGAGACTCAGCAATGTGCATGGCGCTGTTTTTTTTCTGTGGCAGTTTGGGCGGTGATTTTGGCTATTGTGCTGCCCCTCTTGTAAGTTTAAATGAGTTACGCTCGCAACGCGTTCACATCGCCATGTGAATTCAGCACATTTGATTGCCATCAAAATCGAAGGCACAATCTTTACCCTACCAACTCCAACACCCACACACGATATTCGGAATCTTGGGTATTTTCCACAGTGGTAAAGAATAATGGCTTAAGGGGGGGTGTGGGGTGGCATTGGTGATGGGAAATAACCACTTCCTCATGTTCATCATCATCTTCCAATTATTTTTGACCTTTCCAATCTTTTATTCTTATTGTAGTCGTACTCAGTCTTTTTTTTTTACATATTCATCAACATCTGACACAAGCTCACACACTCTCAAACACACACAAACACACACGCGTATGTTTGCATGAATAACACATTCGCGGTCTACCTTTCCATTCTACCTTATGCTGGTTTCCCACCATGGACACTTTCCAGTAACCTTCACATTTAATTTGAAAGTGACATTTATATAGTGACTAAATAACAACAAACATACTCTCATCTTCAAACATCCAATCATCTCCTGTCACATTTATACGCCATATTTATTCTTCTTTGAATATTTCTTTCTTTCTTTGTTTCCAACTTGGTGATACTCTTGATCACCCCCCCCCCCCCCCAACACACACAACTTCCAATCACACCCCAATCTCTCATTTTGGCACCCATCTCTTTGACCCCGAATCCTCCACTGCCCGTGCCAAGCAGCCGTCATCTCCTCTGTCAACCCCACCACCCGTCATCTCTCAGCGGGCTGGGCATCACCGGGGGTCCCAAGGCGGGATCCGCTTCCTCCTGGCAGCTAGGCCACGCTGCCACCGGTGCGGTAGTGGACAGCCATTCGCCGTTCCACCACCACCGCTGCGGACAACGACGACGACAACAACAAGGGTGTGGGTAAGACGAGACGCCCGCCGGGGCCGGGGCTGGGGCAAGCATCTTTATCGCCATGGCAAACATGATACAGGCCGCAACCAAAAGCATTCTGTGCAGGCGGCACATTCATGTATCTGGCGCATATAAATAAAACCCACTAAATCAAAATATAAATGGCAATGTTGTAGGTGATGATTAAAACCCAATAGAGGAGAGGAGAGAAGAGGCGAGAGAGGAGACGAGAGAAGGCGAGGGGGGGGGTGGGGGGGTGGGGGGGTGAGAAGCGGGGTGTGAGTTACGCGTTA